>JACATO010000147.1:0-73048 GCA_018389105.1 Nautilus pompilius | reverse complement strand
ATTAATATTTCACAATATTACACGATAAAAACAACATGTTTACGAGTTTACAAAGGTAGTTTCATATATAATAGGACAATATCAACCTTTCCTCTTGATATATGGACTACATTTACCATGAATAGAATATACCCAGAGAATCGTTCTCTTTTAAGATAAAATTAATTTTGAGATGAATATCCTTCAAAATATTTTGTTGGAAGCTTTGACAATAATATCAGCAACATTTTTTCTTAGAAATAAAACCTAAGGACTATTGGATCAAATTCATTATGCCACAGAGATTCTATTAATAGTTTCAATAAATCCTGAACATGTACATTACCAAAATCTAAATAGTACAGAAGACTATAAGCTAAATAGAATATAGCCGTTACAAAAACAAGTTTGATTCTCTTTAGAATGTTTATTTTATTAAAGTATAGAGATATTGTAAATACATGATTGATTATGCGCACCTAGTCAACGTTTCTTGTTTTAAATCAGTGTGGTTTTTATGGAATTGATTCAGTTCATGCACATATAAATGGGAAAACAGGATGTAGATGATAAGCAAAAAGTCGACAGCTTGTTCAGGATGTTTAAAAATCTATTATATCAATGAATTACCAAGCTACCTGTTTGAAATCTTTCAAATCGCCGCCATATAAATAATTGTAATAAAGATGATTTTGGGCGATGTTTTCATAAATGATAAGGAATCTTCTTTACACTAGATATCACAAATGGAGACGCATCACGATTTTATATAATTTGAATATTTAACTTACATAATTATTTATTCTGATGAGTATGGTGTGTGGTGTTGTGTGTGTGTGTGTGTAAGGCGTGTAAGTGTTTTGTATGTTTTTGTGTATGTGTGTATTTTATTTTATACGGTATAGCTCCTTGCTAAAGGTAAACAGATTAATATAACAAAACAGCGTTTGTTACCCAGAAGGAAGTGTAGCTTAGATTATACGTAGCAGGGCGTTCATATAACAGTATAGACTATCAAATGGGGCAGTAAATAATATCTTTGATAATATTCTCCCAGCAAATAAAGTAACATCCAAATATAAAATCAGGGCGGCCCTTCCACTGCTACTGAACGAGCCAAATGGGCCCTTTATCTTCATGAGGGTCGAGTCCATCAAAAAAGATCTGTTGGCATCGCGATTACCGAAAATGTCCAAAGGCATAAATTAAAGTTATTTTCATAAACTGGGTTACACGAGATGCGAATTTGACCGAACCACTCTTGAATGAAGCAAAAAGTAAATCTCAGGCTTTGTGGAGCGTGGAAAACAGGATAAGACCTATGGAATGTTGGACTCTGTTCTCCTTCTGACGAGTCAGTTTCGTAAAATAAGGTAAGATGGATATTTCCAGGTTTTGAGAAAGACTAGTCCTGCATTTCAGTAAGCCTGCTTCCATCCCACCATTTAATATGACGGTTTTGGTATAGTGGCGTGAATGGGACTTGTGATGATGGAGAGACTGATCTGGTGTTCATTGCAGGAAAATGAATTCCATAGCATTCATACATACGCGTTCTCGAATAATCAATATATTAAACTTTTATAACGGGTGGTTTTAATATATTGAATAAATTTGCTGCATGGAATGTTACTCTTGCCAGACAGCCATAGACAGCTATAACTTTATCGGAGAAAGGAAATGGATGACGGTCCCTCAGGGCACCAAGGAGCAATGACATGAATCCAATTAAAAACAAGTTTAGTAAATTGTTAACCAACTTCAGCATACAAGACCTGCATCATTAGCAGTTCTGAAGGAAATATTTACTAAGGTTTTCCATAAAAGGGCACTGCTATCATTTAGACTTTTATTGCATATCATCCATAAATTGTTCTAGCCCTTTATGAGGGAGGTAAAAAATCTACTAGATATCACTTTCTTGGTTCCTACATGTATAGTTTTAAGTGCTTATACGTGTCAAATAAAAATCTTATGATTTAACTTGGCACAACTTCTGGAAGGGCTCTGTATTTTATATTTCTTTAAAAATTATTTTACCGAAATACTGACTGTAATTTCCATAACAATGAATCCCTCTGGTATCTGCAACAAGTTCAAAACATTTATTTAAGTTGATGTTTGTGCAGAACAGAACAAAACAAATAAGGCAGATTATTCTATGTTTTCAGGTTTGGAAGCAAATATTATACGGTGCTAACGCTGAGTGCTGATTAGGTATTAGGGTCCAGGTTTCTTTTAAATTAAAAAAAATTACAAATTCGAAAGAACTGCGTGCACACGCCATTTTTACAGTTGTTGAGCCAAGGGCTAGCGAAGTATTAGGACCGGTCAGATCCTATCAATGCTGAGCTTCTTCAGCTTAAACATACAGGTGCACTCTCATGCTTTTGGCGCTTAACACGACAACTGAGTCCTCATCTCTTGTAAATTTTATTATAGGATAATATATGGTTGCACGCAACCTGATTTATTCTTTAATCAATTGTGTATAATTACCGGTAACCAATGTAGACCATCATGTCTCATTCATAAGTAAGAATGAAACATTGATAGGGGCGTATCTCCACATTAACCCTGGTATGATGACTTCGTTGGGAGCTAATTCGCTGGACGCTCTCTTCGACCTGAGCGTATCCTGACCGTAAAACGGGTTGATGCTGTAAATTAAAGTGTGTATACCTACCTTTACAAGTGATGATCTTTATTCCCCATCAAGGCTAAATAAAAAATTTTGCATTTCTCTATAGTTAAATAACTAAAATATTGATTTTATTTTAGTTCGTGTTATTTTTTGTCAAGAAATAAAATATCTTCAACAAATCTCTTGAAGATGAAAATACGAGATATGGGAAGATTTTCTCTCTCGTTGATGAAGGGTCAAAGAGGTTGTGATGACTGCAACTCAGAAATACATAAGGGAGTAGACGCGGACATTAAAAATAAATCGGAGTTCTCTGACCTCACAAAGAAATGTACAACCGACTATCTAGAATTTTTATTAGTTAAGTAGTTTTTTATATAAACGTGAACTGATTATACGAGGTCTTAGTTAATGGCATTGTGTAACAATTCAATAGGATTGATGCTTCTCTCAAAAACTGGGCGAAATGAGGTTTACGAATGAAAATAGAAAAATATTAGAATTTGTTCAAAGGAGAAATTTAATCTATTATTTAATGGGCAGAAAACTGAATAATAAATATGAGTTACATTAAAAATTGCAATATTATAATAAATAAAATCTTCGAACGCTAAAAGACTAAAGTTTAATTCGGGGAATTATAAGAATCACTTACCATAATGTAACAATATACAGTTTTATATCTTGGTATTTCTTTATAGATCGTTACGAACACATCTGGAATATTCTCTACGGGTTCAGTAAAATATTGAAATACTGGAATGGATTTAGTGAAGATTCTTTAGCATGTTTCCAGACTTCAGTCATTTAACAGAAGGAGGTTGAGGTTCCATTGACTGAGTAAGTTATCATCATCGTCCTCCTACTAACTACACGAGTAGTAAATTATCTTGGCGCGTGTTGTACTAAGTTAAACTAGGTATGTGAGTAAACTAAACTGGCCGCTGAGGAAGTCAATGACTACTGGATTAGTGGACCTCACTACACGATCTGTAGGCTTGTGTTCACCAGCCTGAAAGATCAGTATAATCTTTAAGGTTGTGACGTCCATCAGCTTTGGTTTTGATTGTGAAGAAGAAACTTTAAAGACAACAGATTTAATTAGTTTGTTTATCTGTTTAGATGAGATTTATGAAAAAACTTTGTTTAATAATTATTTTAATAAAGTCCTACTGCTATCTGTTGTGGTCATAACTAGCGGGCATAATGAACAAATTATTACCGTTTGTGCGCGGTGTAAAATATAATGAAAACGGTGCTGAATAACTTACCTGTAATTAAATACAATAAATTCACATTCCCTGCACATTTCTTCACTCCTAACTATTCTACACATAATAATAATTGCTAGATTGCCTAACTAAGAACATTGAATTACACATTCGCCACATCAAATTATTTAAAAACAAAGCAGAAATATACATTATTTAGCATATTTAATTGTTGAAATAAATATGCAAATGCTTTCAATTTATACATTAAAAAGAATAAAAATATGATAATATTTCTCATAATAAATCTAACTTTTTAAATCTTTTTCAAAAATTATTAGAAGTAAAAACATTTTGACAAGTTTTTTTTAAACATGAAAAAACTGTGCTGTTTTTTGGCAAACGTATTTCGTTATTAAATATATTATTTGATATTACAATTGATTTAGCAGACGTCATACATTCAGATCGATGTCTTTTTTTATTTTTCATATTTAAATAAACATTTTAATTAAGCTACATATTCTCAGGTGATTTAATCAATGCCCTGAATTGTTTTGTTTATCCAAAACTAAAATAGCTCAAATCTGTTACCTCTTTGTGATGTAAATGACTGTATTGTTTACGTGAAGGATATAAATTCTGAAATCTTTACCTGCATGCGCACTTTTACCTGTCAGCCAGGTACAATGAAGGTCTCGCTGATTTTTGCAGCTTTGCTGTTGCTCGATGTGTTCATCCTCTCTTCTTCAGGTGAGATTCTTTCATTTCTATAGCTGTTTTTACATTACTGTTAGGGCTAACTATTAAATACCACATAAATACCAGGTAAAGGCCATCCTTTCGTGCACTATACCTAGCAGACAGCTAGTGGTTACACCGACTTAATGGCTGACGTCATCTGATCATCCGCCGCCAATCAGAAGTTTTCTGGAAGGTTCTGTGCGCGCTGAAAACTCTTCTGTATTTGGTGAGATCTATTGGGGAAACCTCAGCCGCGAGTAAAGCTCATCTTTTACACTCAGGGAAATTACAGTTGTTTCTGTCCGCAGTAAATTCAAAGGTAATCGATAATTGAACCTCAACTGGAACTCGAGCGCTTCTTTTTCACATACAAGTCCACCATCGTGGTTGGTTCTGTGCGTACGAAGAATGAGGAAGAAACATCTGCTTGTGGCAGCTCGCAGTTATACAGAGAGAAAGAGTGGAATACGTCGAAAAAAGGGAATGTGAACAAAGGAAAGATTTAATCCTATGCCAATACCATTACACTCTGACTAATTGACTACTAAGCCTCCTCCCTATTTATCAGTGAACAACATCATTTCCAAACTACTATAAAACTGTAATCCAGGATATTTTAAAGTAGTATTCAATCAATTAGGCTGGGAGCAGATGGAAGCCGATTTTAATTTTTGTTTAAATAAAGAGACCAACATGGAAACCTTTATTACGAATTAATTCACTTTGAGAAAACGGAGAAAACTACATATTTGTCATTAAATAAATTCATGAATAAATAAAAACATTCTGTGATCTTTATTTCTTTCTCAAATATGAAGCACTCAAATTTTGATATATTTAATATTAATTTAATCTTGCCTCCCTCTGTTTATCCTTTTGTCTTTATAAATATTTTTTCTTAATTCCTTTGGTTTCATGTTGTAAAAATAGCGTTTCTGCCTCATTTTAAGTTCTCTGATAAACTTTAAATATGATCGCATAATGACTGGCAAAGTTTTAAAATGTACAATTTGGGTTGTTTATTTGTTGGAAAGTGACAAATAACAGAAACCATTTGTTAGTGAAGACGTCCTTATAACTGTTCACAGGTACTCTCCGTTCATTTTATGAAATAACACCTGTCATTGTAGAGAGATTAATTTCGAGTTTTTATACAAGGTCAAAGTAATGACTTAAACGTTAAGTTCGTTAACCTAACATTATTTATATAATTATTTCGTGATTGGACGTATTTTTAGTTTGAATCAGAATTTTATGTTCAACACGATCACGTTATATTTTTATTTTACTGATAATGTAATGTAGATAATAATTAAATCAGAAAAATAATTGGAGATAACTATTGGAAGCAACAACAGTATAAAATTATTTCTAATTTTTCCTAATAATACGAAAATTTCCAGTTTTCTTCAAATAAAATGTTGAATAAATGATACTTGTTTTTAGGTTTTAATGACGAATGGTCAATATTTCTAGAATATCTATGAACTTTTATTATTTCATACATTAGATAAAAAATAAATTATTACCACTTATCATGAGCTCCACTTGCAAGAGGGAGTGAAGATCACAGTTCCCCTTCACTGTTTTCACGTAGAATCTATCTCTATAATTACTGTAGTTCACAAGATGATCTTCACCCTAGAAACATGGCTTCTATGTTTCTATTTTTTTTACAATTCAAATCAAATCAGAAACTTTTATCTACCTGTCTGATGATAATTAAAAGTTGCGTAATGTTAGACGACTTCTTTCAGGTCTATCTCTCAATTTCACATAATTAAAAGGCATTTACGATTAATTAATAATTATTATATTAAAATAATGATATATTTCTCCAATTTATCACCTTTTATTTCCACAACCTTAGTTTAGTCTGGCAAACCGAATTTAAACTAATAAATTGTACGTTGAAGCCAAACTACTATTTACTAAATTTTTCTAACGATTTTAATAAAACAATGAACACTAAAATAAGCCAAATTACATTAAACTGACAGCTTTCAAATGTACAAAACAAGCATTTAAATATTAAAATTCAGTCTGTCTCTTTACGTTGTTCCAACGTTGTTATAAGACACTCTGAAACAAAAACAGAAAAACACTCAGCCATTCCGAGTAAAACAATGGATTAATACCAAGTTAATCCTTTGAACAAACAACTTGGCGCTGTTCCAAAATGCAAAATTATCGTCAAAACGATATTAGGACAACTAAATTGATATTTCTATAAAACGTAAAATTCATTTTAAAATAATTTCTATATGATTTATTAATGTTGCAGGTCTCATCCTTTTAATTATATGTTTAATTAATTAGATTTATAATGTTTTTTAAAAGATTTATTATATTTGTTGTTAGTTCTAATTTAACATTACACGCCTCTGTTCTGTCGTCGTTGTAGAAGCTGTCAATGCAGAACCAGGTAAGCATATTCTATACGCCTCTAAAAGACATTATTCGGTATCATTAATGTTTTATCTCCTTGTTGTTTCAACCATTTTTGATAACATTTCTATTTATAGACGTGTCTACTCCGTTTTTAAGTGACTACTTATGATTTACCTTTCTGTACTAACGTAGGCCACCTTTTAAAAACTAACCCCGACCGATTTTCTCTATCTTTAATAATAAAAATCAAGATGGCACCAAGCACCATGAACGTAAGTATCTAAACTAATTCTCTCCCCATCATCATTTACTGTATTTCTATTTAAGCAATGTTTCAGTGCAATTGTTTGAAACATATTTTCATTTCATTTATATTTATAAAAGAATGTTTTTTAAAACTGTTTTCAAGCTTTACCATCTATAAGTTACCTTTCTGCACTAATTAGGCTACGGGTGCAAACTAACCCCTATTTTCTCTATCTTTTATACCAAAAATCAAGTTGACCTCAGTGACCGTGACTGTAAGTATTTTAACTAATGATTCCTTCTTTTTTGTAATAACATTATAATATTACCGTCGAAAACATAAGGAAACCGTCCGGAGATTTATTTTATGTCGGCTCCAGGTTTTCAAGTTTCATCTACACGATTTTACCTTTTCTGTCTTTTTCTTGGTGAAATAATCTAAAAAAACACGGCCATAAATTTCGCAATTTTAAATATTTATAAAATCGTTTATAACAAGTGGATGTGGTTTTAATTTGCTTGTTACGCTCAATGACTCTTTCTTAGGTAAGAATTGAGTAAGGGAGAATTAATGCTGCGGTGATGATTTAAACTGTGTATGTATCTGCACTATCATCTGAAATAAGTTACCAAATGACAAAAATTTATCTTCTTTTCTTTATGTAACGAGGCAGGATTAATTATAGTTGATGTGTCTCTTTCTGTGTCGTGTTTTGGTATATTGCAGATTTAACAGGCTTAAGTTGTGTATATGTTTATATAAGATAGAAAATTATTAAATAAATCTCCAATCTGAAGTTTTGGAAGATTAAATTAATTTACGCATGAATTTTTGTTTTGAGAATCATTCCAAAAAATATTATATTTGTTTTGAACATCACTCGTTTGGAAAAATTACGGAGCATATTATAATTAAGCAGAAATTTATTAACAAATTAATAATTATTAATGTGCATAATTAATTAAGTTAATTTTCTATTTTACGACAAAAAGTGTTGACATTTTAATTATTCCAAATATTAGATAAATTTTATTTTCCGTAAAGTAATAATTTTGGAGATCCTACAGTAAACTTATCATTTTAATTCTCTTCTATTTAGATGAACATCCATTAAATGGCGAACAGTTCAAGGTCAGTATCTGAAACTTATATCCATCGTCTGCGTTAGGGCTGTGAAAGTGAATACAAATCATGTATATCTTTTAAGAACTAAAATGAATATATGGGATCTTAAGTAAAACTTAATAGCACCTATGAGGTTGTTAATACAAATTGATACGTTCTAAATATGTTCTTAAAATGAATGTCACGACTGTATATTAAATTGACTGATCCTAATCAGTATTTTCTTACTTTGTCAAAATGTATAGCGTCCAGATTCGAAATCTTAGAAACAATTAAAACTGTTCTCCGTGTTAGTGTGCAAGACAGCATCAATAATAGAATCAGTTGAACCATATCAATTCTATATGGTCTGTCCTGTATTAGTAGAAAACTGAGTTAGACCTATCAATTCCGTCTTGTCTAATTTGATATGAAATATCGAGAATTGTAATTCATTTCACTGCTTAATTAAATTCTTTTGGTGAAATATAGGTGTTTACCTGTCTGAAACGTATTCATTATCTTTTCTTCCTATCCTATATTATCTAATACAAGTTAAGATTGATAACTTTCGGCTAATTTTTTTTTCAGCGAGAGGAACATTAAATAATGTTAACGTTAATGAAAAGATGGGCGCATACTATCTTATGGCAGAATGAAAGCAAAAGACAATGTCCTCTTTCATAGCGCAAGAACGGGACTTTAAAGTCAACAATTAAAACCACTTTAATATTTGTCTGTAATTTTGTTTCTTGGCTATGAAATTACCCGAAAATAGATTTTGAATGTTTTTGCTATTGTGTCAGGGATTTTTATCTGCATTTTAAAAAATAGTTTTATTTTTCAGAAAATTATTCATCTTTTTGTCTTATTTGTGTGTAATTATATCACATTTAACTTGACTCGTAAGATCCCTACATTATTTTATGACAGATGAGATGATAAGTTGTAATATAATAAATAGAAACATATTTTCATTTTAATAAATATTATTATTCTATGCTAATGATGGAGGGAAAAATGGATGTTTTCTTTCATTTGTCCATATGAAGATAGACAACAGTTAAATTAATTATTCATGATACCGCTAACATTACTGAAATAAAGAAATCATTTTCCTATCTCACGTTTATATTAATATATCTTTCGATTTCAATTCACATCTGGATCTTTCAGCAGCTCGTAAGTATTAACTTTTATTGATTATACTTCTCTCTATTCATCTACACAGTGAGATTATTGACGTAACTGCTTAAGAATTAATCAACTGTTCACCATATTATCTTTGGCATTTCAACACGAGGTTTCAAGAACAGCTCTATGGCGTTTATGTTTTTAAAAAGAATATAAATATGCTGAAAACTATTGATAAATTAGTAGACTAGTTATAGTTAAAAGGATATCAATTATAAATATTCGTAACTTCTATCATTTTATTCTGAAAAAAATCAAATATAATTGTATATATCGCTATCCTTTGACTCTTTCGTTAAACATTTAAATCTGAATTCTTTGCCATTCTGTCCACTTGAAAAGAAAAACAAACAAATAATTTATTTGTTTGATTATTCTTCTTGAGTAAGATGCAATATTATTATTCGTGAGTACCGTTAACAATATTAATATAAATAATCTTTTTCTTCTTTTTTCTTCTATTATGTTTACAAACATTTCTTTCACTTTCGATTTGCATCTGGAACATGCAACAGAAGTAAGTATTTGCATTTATTGACTATCCTTCTCACCATTCATTTCTACAGTGAAATTAATAATGTAACTACATAAGAAGTAATCAGCCGTTTAACACCATGTAAACTTTGACACATTTACATAAGGATAATAAAACAGTTTGGGATATTTTGTGTAAATCGATTTAGCAACTGTTGCCGAATGTTGCTACTTGAATATCTACATATAAATAATGAAATTTAGCCCAGTGGAAATATTCATAAATTTGTGTAGTTTTTTTTTTAAATAGTAACATGATTTCAGCAACTTTTCACTATTCTCTGCGATTTCCTTAAATTTCAATAATTTCATTCGTTGTGTTACTGTCTACCAGAATCGAGACTGCAGTTTAATTTGTTTGTGTTTTGTTCATGAATAAAATGTTATATAAATTAGTGATGATAATACAAACATTATTTAACTTAAACAATCTTTGTTTTATTCTAACTTTATTCAATTCATTTTCTTTCATGTCACATCTGGACCAACAAACTGTAAATGTTACAATATTAAGATTGTTCCTTCCCTTTATCTGAAGAAACAGAATTGAATTGAATACATCAGAAGAGAGCTCTTAACGATGTATTTGAATTAGTATATGTTAAACAGATATATGTTTATCAAATATAAAGATAGCGGATGATTCTGTGACCCATACATAGCCTATGAGGTGTAGGAAGATATACAGATAATTGCATATAAGTAAACTTATTGTAAAGGAAGTATTTCTGCAATCAGCAGTATAAAAATGACATAGGAAAAACGCTAAGTAATCGTGTTTCTATTTACATTTGTATTAGTAAACGAAAATGAAAAAGTTGGAAAATTACAGAAGCTTCGTATTAATACAAATTAGTTTTTAGATATATAATAAAAGAAGGGTTCCGATTTGGCAGCTTGAATCGTATTCATTAAGTGTCACCCCAGTGATCTATAATGCTTCATTCATATCTATTATCAAAGTTAATTATGAAACATGAAAATCTTGTTACTGCAAATATTCTGATATCTATCATTGAGTACTCAAGTCCCAAGTTAAATAGATATTAGCATTATATCTGTAATTTTATTACTAACATGATATCTTATATTCTGATATCATAGTTGGGAAGAAATAAGAATTTCATTTCAGTTTATTTCTTAGAAACTTTCCAAAAAAATTATTTAAAACATTAACACCATATTTTAATTAGTCAAATTAAGCACGAAAATTCATTATTTTGATCTATCTTTAAGGTGCAATGTCCATAAATTAGGTAAATTTGTCGATAAATCACAAGATTTGGTCACTTACCAATGAGTATTTAATATTTAGAATAGAATCTCAGGTGTGGTTGTTTTGAAAAAGTAGTAAATGGATTGAGAATTTCAATGAAATGGTGGCATCACTTACTTTTATTGGACACAAAATGAAAACACGTGAAATATAGAAAAAAAATTTCTAAATTAAAGATTTAGTAATTTTATATAAATAAATAAATAAATAAATAATTTTTCTACAAATCTAATAACAATATTACTTTTGAAATAATAAGTAGCTGTATTATTTCATTTGTGTTAAATTCAAAGACAATAATTGATAAAAAAAACTATTTGACATATCTATAATTTATTGTTTAAACTGCTGCTTATCAGTTAGCGAAGGCCATATCTGGTGATGCTCATTACATCCGGTCAGTTTAGGAATCACCTGTCAAAATTCCTTGGTAATAGGACCGTTTCCTGATCTACTTTAATTCAGCGTCCAATAAAGAGGTAAATCATCACCAGGCTCCATTAACTTTCATTATTGTTATGATATCTGTTGATTAAAATTTTATACATATGTTTCCATAGTTTCAAAATTAAACTCTAAAAATCCTACATTAGTTTCTGTCAGAATAGAGGATCAGAGTCTTTACAGCCAATGACACAAACTAAAATCTCAAAGTTAGCCGCAGCACGTGACTTCTCTCCCACCTTTAATATTAAAATCTGTTTTTTGTTTGTAAGAAAAAGTTACATTTCTATGAATATTCTTACTTTTGCTAATAAATTGTCCACATTTACTAGTTGCTTATTGCAAACAAAATAACAATGTGTATAAAAATAAGGATTTTTTTCTCAAGGAAATTATAGGAGAATAAACTCCTTTTCTAATTAAACATCCAGAATTTAAATCCCACAGAAATTTAGTTTTACTCTTTTTAAGGAAAATCCAATTTGGTAAAATTATAAAATTGAATCCTATTCGTATTTTAGTAAAAAAAAATAAATAAATAGATGCCTGATTGAAGAAAAATAAATATTTGTAATAAAGTCCGTCTTAATCAAGACATTTCTTGTACATTTTTATTCCGTTTAGTGTCCTGAATAAAATATTGCCTTTCCTTCCTTTTAATTACAACTAATCTATCCTGTATTTATGTAATATTATTTTTCTTATAACCATTCTCTGTTTTTTTTTTCATCTAACAATTTCAACGAACAAAAACAGCGGGTAAGTCTTTACTTCTGATACGTCGGCTTCCTTCTCTATCGATTCTTATTAACAGATGTTTTTATGCAAATTATCTTCATATGATTTATATGTCACTAATTTCAGTATTTGGAAAGGAGTTCTTTGAAGATCATTTATTATCTTCTAGCTTTCTTGAAATGTTTTATAAAGATATATTTTGGCAGTTTTATTTTTCAGCTTGACGGAGTTAATTAATAAATCAGCGTTTATTTTTAAACCTGTCTTAGTGAAAATAACAAATTATAAAATAAAGGCTATACTTTAAAATCTTCACTTAAAAGAAATATTAAATATTCTGACAAAATTTGATAACATTACAATTTACTTAAGATGATTTGAATTTTAGGCAGTTTTTATTTTTATATTTATTTGCATACCTTTAGCTATCGAAAATGTTGAATATACTGCTTATTTTCTATTTAAAATATGCAAATACAATGTAGTGAAGATAACTCAACATTCCAATTTAAGCAACTTCAAAATATTTGTTATTGTTTTCTGCAACAATAGAAATTTGGAATTTCCTTAATTAATTTACTTCAAATTTTTTGTGACAACTACCAGCCATGTAATTAACCCTTTAATTAATTCAAAGTTTCGACGATCTGTTGGTATCTGCTTCAGTTATTCCTGGTCACAAAATTACTTTTTGTGAAATATTATGAACACCTTTAATTGGATGTATATATGTTGCTACATGATTTAGTTTTCTCTTGTCTTTCGAAAAAAATATCCCCAGCTATATATTTTCATTTGTGGTCATGTAAGAGACGAGTGGTTTTAATAAAAGATTTATTAATCGAAGGAAATTTTGTATATTCGATGTACGCGTAATTTACAGATATCACGGTTCCTCAAAATTTGGTATGTTTTATAAACTTTTGTTTTTAATAATGTTATGTTAATTTATGAAAAACTATTTACTCAACGTGGATTATCGGTATCATTTTCTAAAAGTACTTATAATTATGATTTAACACAGTGATTGATTATCTTTAAGCTTCATTAACAGATTTTATCTTCCTTTATCTGTACTTTGAAAATTTTTACACATAGTTTTCCTCCATGTTTCCTTACGGTATTAACGTTACACATTATTTCATGAAATAAAAGATGATCATTTTCTTTGAGTCTGTTTGCATTCTTGTTATTTGGGATCCCAACTAGAGGATGCATATTTTCTCTTCCGCCAATAATATTGTAATATTAGTATTGTTCAATGAGTTGTATCCGCATTTTCTCTTTGGGAGATAATCATTATTTATGATGATATCATTAATATGGTTATTACTTCATAAATGGCAGGAAATGCGCAATACATTGCATTAAACAATAATGTTTACATGTGAAGATAAAAGATAATTATTTATAATTGCTCAAAAAAATAAAATCAAAAGTAACTTTTTCTTTCAACAAAAATCGAAGATCTTATCAGTCAAATAATGAAAGCAACATGTTTTCATTTTAGTAAATATTATTTAGTCTACATAAATGATACGCAAGATGAATCTTTGTCAATCTGTCGGCATGAAGATAGAAAACAGTTTAAATTATTATTTTGTTAATTTCTGAAGTAAAATAACGTTAATTACTATTGTTAGCGATAAAATCACTGATATAAAAGAATAATTTCCTGCCTTACATTTATATAGCATTTCGTTCGTTTCCTATCCCCATATAGAATATTGACAAATTTCTAAGGATTTGACTTTTATAGACTATCCTTCTCTTCATTCAACTATAGTTACTATACTATGATATTACTGATGTGACTCCGTAGCAAGTAATCGACCGTTTACCATATTCATTTACTATTTTTCATCAGATTTAAGGAACCGCTCCATGGCGTTTTATATATTTCTAAAGGAATGAAAATTTGCTAACAAAATATTGTTAAATTTATTGACTATATATAGACATTAAAAAGATAACCCTTACAGAAATACTCGCAAATTGTATCTTTTTGTTTCTGAGAAAATCAAATATAGTTTTATTATCTTTCTATCACAATCCTTTGATTGTTTCGTAAATCTTTGCCATTCTGTCCACTTGGAAAGTGACAATATAATTTATTGTTTGGTTATTCTTCTTGAGTAAGATATCCTATAAATAATTCATGATACCGCTAACCTTACGAATGTAAAAGAATCTTTTTCCTATCTTACATTTATGTCAATATTTTTTTCGATTTCAATTCACATCTGCATCATTCAACAGCGCGTAAGTATTTAACATTTATTGATTACCCTTCTCTCTCTTCGTCTATATAGTGAGATTATTAATGTAACTAATTAATAAGTAATCAACAGTTTTTCTGTAATATCTTTTCCAGTTTTACATGAGATTTCAAGAACAATTCTATAAACGAATGGAAATTATCTTAAAATATCGTTAAATTAATTGACTATATATATAGATGTTAAAAAGATATCCCTCCGAAAAAAAACTTTTATCTTCTATCCTTTCGTTTCTGAAAAGATGAAATACAATTTAATCATCTGTCTATGAATATTCTGTAACTGTTTCGTTGAAAAGTTCAAGTATGAATATTTGCCATTCTGTCCGTCTGGAAGGACACAGCACTATAATTCATTGTTTGGTTATTCTGCTTGAGTAAGATGTCATAAATTATTTAAAAAACGCCAACGTTATTATATAACGAATACTTTTCCTATCTCACGTTTATGTCAATATTTCTTTTCGATTTAAATTCACATCTGGATTTTTCAACAGCGTGTAAGTATTTTATTTTTTGATTATCCAATCTCCAATCATCTATATAGTGAGATTATTAATATAACTACGTAAGAATTAATCAACCGTTTATGATATTATCTTTGGAATTTTTACACGAGGTTTCAAGAACGGCACTAGGGAGTTATAAATGTTTTTAAAACAAATGAAAATTTCCTTTAAAATATTGTTAAATTTAATAGATTTATTAGTTTATAATACAAGTATATCCATTTTAAAAATGTTCGTAACAACTGACTTGTTTTCTGAAGAAAAGGAAATATAATTTCATCAGGTTTCTTTCAATATTCTGTGACTGTTTTGTTAAAAAGTTCAAATCTAAATATTTCCCATTCTGTGCGCCTGGAAGGACACAATATTATAATTTATTGTTTGGTTATTTATCTTGAGGAATAAAATTATTTAATTTTTCAATAAATCGCTTACATTATTTATGTAAACGAATTATTTTCCTATCTTACGTTTATGTCAATATTTTCTTCGATTTCAATTCACATCTCGATCCATCAACAGCGCGTAAGTATTTAATTTTATTGATTATCCATCTATCCATTCGGCTATACAGTGAGATTATTAATGTAACTACGTAAGAAGTAATAAACGGTTTACCACCGTATCTTTGCCATTTTTACATGAGGTTTCAAGAACGCGTCTAGGTCTTTTAAATGTTTTTTAAACGAATGAAATTTTTAAAAAATATATTGTTAAATTAATAGATTTATTATAGATAATAAAAGGAGAGCAATTTAGATGAATTCGTAACATCTATATTAGTACTTTGGTTTCTTAAAAACCAAATATAGTTTTATTCTTTGAGTGTTTCGTTAAAACTTTCAAATCCGAAACTTTGCTATTCTGTCCGTTTGGAAATAGACAACAATATAATTTAATGTTTGATTATTTCTCTTGACTAAGATGTCATATTAACTATTCATGATACCGCTAACATTACTAATGTAAACGAATCTTTTCTCATCTTACGTTAATATTAAATTTCTTTCGCTTTCAATTCTCATCTGGAATATTCAACAGTATGTAAGTATTAAATTTTATTGATTATCCTTCTCTCCATTCATTATACAGTAGGACTATTAATGTAAACTACGTAAGAAGTAATGAACGGTTTACCACCGTATCTTTGCCATTTTTACATGAGATTTAAAGAACTGGTCCAGGTATTTTAAATGTTTTTTATGGAGTGACATTTTTAAAAATTATATTGTTAAATTAATAGGTTTATTATAGATAATAAAAGGAAAGCAATTTAGAAATATTCGTAACTTCTATGATCGTACTTTGGTTTCTTTAAAACCAAATATGGTTTTATTCTTTGAGTGTTTCTTTAAAACATTCAAATCTGAATCTTTGCCATTCTGTCCGCTTGGAGAGTGACAACAATATAATTTTTATTATGTTTTTTTTTTGTTGATTAAGATGTCATACCTATTATTCATGATACCCTTAACAATATAAATATTCATAAAAGAATCTTTTTCTCATCTTATATTCATATTAATTTTTTTTCTCTTTTAATTCTCATCTTGCACATTCAACAGTATGTAAGTATTAAATTTAATTGATTATCCTTCTCTCCATTCATTATACAGTAAGATTATTAATGTATCTACGTAACAAGTAATGAAACGTTTTCCTATTATATTTGCCATTTTCACATGAGTGTTGAAGAACCGCTCTATGAACGATGGAAAATTTTCTCGAAACATTGTTAAATTAATAGGCTAAAGATAGATATTAAAACGATACCCCTTCACAAATATCTTTAACTTCTTCCCTTTCTTTTATGAAAAGATGAAATATAATTTTTTCATATTTCTGTGAATATTTGCCTCAGGTTAAAACGATCAAAGCTGAATCTTTTACATTCGTTCCTCCTGGTAAAGGACAACATTATAATATATTGTTTGGTTACTCTTCTTGGGTCCTTTTTCATTTTACTGATACCGCTAACATTATTTATATATCATAATCCGTTTACTATCTTACGCTTTTATCATCTTTTTATTTTCGATTTCAATCGACATCTTTCTTTCAACAGCATGTAAGTATTTAACTTTTATTGATTATCCTTCTCTACATCCAATTATGCAGTAAGATTTTTAATGTAACTACTAAAGAAGTAATCAACCCTTTACCATATATAATCTTTGCCATTTTTACACGAGTATTCACAACAGCTCTATGACGTTTCATAAGTTTTTAAAACGATCGAAAATCTACTTAATATTATTGTGAAATTAGCAGACTAATTATAGAAAATAAAGGAATATAATATATTTGAAATATTTGTAATTTCTATCCTTTTGTTTCTGATAAAATTAAATATAATTGTATCATCTTTCAATCATATCCTTTGACTCGTTCGTTAAAACAATGAAATCAGAATATTTGCCATTCTGTCCTCTCGGAAAGAACCAGCAATGTAATTTATTGTTTGTTTATTCTTGTTGAGTAATTTGTGATATTAATTATTCATGATACCATTAACAATATTTATATAAACGAATCTTTTTCTTATCTTTCCTTCATATTTAATTTCTTTAGCTTTTAATTCTCATTTGGAACATTGAACAGTATGGAAGTACTTAATTTTATTGATTTCTCTTCTCTCCATACGTAAAATATAATGAACGTTTTACTGCCGTATCTTTGCCATTTTTACATGAGGTTTCAAGAACCGCTCTATGAACAATTGAAATATTTTTCGAAACAATGCTAAATTAATAGGCTATATGTAGATAGTAAAACGATTCCCCTCCAGAAATATCCTTAACTTCCACCTTTTCTTTTATGAATAGATGAAATATAATTTTATCATATGACTATGAATATTTTGACTCTAGTTAAAACGATAAAAGCTGAATGTTTTACATTCGTTCCTCTGGTAAAGGAAAACATTATAATATATTGTTTGGTTAGTCTTCTTAGGTCCTTTTTCATTTTACTGATACCGCTAACATTATTTATATATTAGAATCCGTTTACTATCTTACGTTTCTATCACTTTTTTTTCGATTTCAATTCACATCTGGTTCTTTCAACAGCATGAAGTATATTAACTTTTATTGATATCCTTCTTCTCCATCCATTTAGCAGTAAGATTTTAATGTAACTACTAAAGAAGTAATCAACCCTTTACCATATATAATCTTTGCCATTTTTACACGAGTATTCACAACAGCTCTATGGCTTTTCAGGTTTTTAAATCGAACGAAAATCTACTTAATATTATTGTGAAATTAGCAGACTAAATATAGAAAATAAAGGAATATATATATATTTAGAAATATTTGTAATTTCTATCCTTTTGTTTCTGATATAATCAAATATAATTGCATCACCTTTCTATCATATCCTTTGACTCTTTCGTAAAAATATTCAAATCAGAATATTTGCCATTCTGTCCTCTCGGAAAGAGCAACAATGTAATTTATTGTTTGTTTATTCTTGTTGAGTAATTTGTGATCGTAATTATTCATGATACCGTTGACAATATTTATATAAACGAATCTTTTTCTGATCTTACCTTTATATTTCGTTTCTTTCGCTTCTAATTCTCATTTGGAACATTCAACAGCATGTAAGTACATAATTCTATTGATTTCTCTTCTCTCCAATCATAAATACATTGATATTATTATGTAAGCACGTAAAATGTAATAAACGGTTTACTGCCGTATCTTTGCCATCTTTACATGATGTATCAAGAACGGATCTAGGTATTTTAAAAGTTTTTAAAACGAATGGAATTTTTAAAATATTGTTAAATTAATAGATTTTTTATAGATAATAAAAGGAGAGCAATTTAGATGAATTCGTAACATCTATATTAGTACTTTGGTTTCTTAAAAACCAAAATATGTTTTATTCTTTGAGTGTTTCGTTAAACTTTCAAATCCGAAACTTTGCTATTCTGTCCGTTGGAAATAGACAACAATATAATTTAATGTTTGATTATTTCTCTTGACTAAGATGTCATATTAACTATTCATGATACCGCTAACATTACTAATGTAAACGAATCTTTTCTCATCTTACGTTAATATTAAATTTCTTTCGCTTTCAATTCTCATCTGGAATATTCAACAGTATGTAAGTATTAAATTTTATTGATTATCCTTCTCTCCATTCATTATACAGTAGGACTATTAATGTAAATACGTAAGAACTAATGAACGGTTTACCACCGTATCTTTGCCATTTTTACATGAGATTTAAAGAACTGGTCCAGGTATCTTAAATGTTTTTTATGGAGTGACATTTTTAAAAATTATATTGTTAAATTAATAGGTTTATTATAGATAATAAAAAGGAGAGCAATTTAGAAGTATTCCTAACTTCTATACTTTGGTTTCTTAAAAATCAAATATAATTTTATCCTTAGAGTGTTTCTTTAAAATATTCAAATCTGAATCTTTGCCATTCTGTGAGCTTGGAAAAGCGACAACGATATAATTTATCTGAAGGCTTTTTTTCCCTTCAGTATGTTGTCATAAATATATATAAAGGAATCCTCGTCTGATCTCACGTTAATATTAAATTCCTTTCGCTTTTAATTCTTATTTGGAACATTCAACAGATTATGAGTATTTAATTCTATTTATTTCCCTTCTCTCCAATCATCTATGCAGTGATATTATTAATGTACGTACGTAAAATGTAATGAACGGTTTATCGCCGTATCTTTGCCATTTTTACATGAGGTTTCAAAAACCTCTCTATGAACAATTGAAAATTTTCTCGAAACATTGTTAAATTAATAGGCTATATGTAGATATTAAAACGATTCCCCTCCAGAAATATCCCTAACTTCCACCCTTTCTTTTATGAATAGATGAAATATAATTTTTTTCATATTTCTATGAATATTTTACCTCATGTTAAAACGATCAAAGCTGGATCTTTTAGATTCGTTCCTCCTGGTAAAGGACAACATAATAATATATTGTTTGGTTACTCTTCTTGGGTCCTTTTTCATTTTACTGATACCGCTAACATTATTTATATATCATAATCCGTTTACTATCTTACGCTTTTATCATCTTTTTATTTTCGATTTCAATCGACATCTTTCTTTCAACAGCATGTAAGTATTTAACTCTTATTGATTATCCTTCTCTCCATTCATTTATGCAGTAAGATTTTTAGTGTAACTATTTAAGAAGTAATCAACCGTTTACCATGTATAATCTTTGCCATTTTTACACGAGTATTCACAACAGCTCTATGACGTTTCATAAGTTTTTAAAACGATCGAAAATCTACTTAATATTATTGTGAAACTAGTAGACTAATTATAGAAAATAAAGGAATATAATATATTTGGAAATATTTGTAATTTCTATCCTTTTGATTCTGATAAAATTAAATATAATTGTATCATCTTTCTATCATATCCTTTGACTCTTTCGGTAAAACAATGAAATCAGAATATTTGCCATTCTGTCCTCTCGGAAAGACACAGCAATGTAATTAATTGTTTGTTTATTCTTGTTGAGTAATTTGTGATCGTAATTATTTATGATACCGTTACCAATATTTATATAAACGAATCTTTTTCTGATCTTACCTTTATATTTCGTTTCTTTCGTTTTTAATTCTCATTTGGAACATTCCACAGCATGTAAGTACATAATTTTATTGATTTCTCTTCTCTCCGATCATAAATACATTGATATTATTAATGTATGTACGTAAAAGGTAATGAACGGTTTACTGCCGTATCTTTGCCATTTTTACATGATGTATCAAGAAACGGATCTAGTTATTTTTAAAGTTTTGAAACGAAGGTAATTTTTAAAAATATTGTTAAATTAATAGATTTATTATTGATAATAAAAGGAAAACCATTTAGTACTATACAAAACTTCTATATTTTGTTTTCTTGAAATCAAATATAATTTTATGGTTTGAGAGTTTTGTTAAAACATGCAAATCTCAATCGTTTCCATTCTGTCAGCTTGGAAAAGCGACAACAATATAATTTATCTGTTGGTTATTCTTCCTGAGTAAGATGCCATACTAATTATTCATCATACCGTTAACAATATATATGCATATTCATAAACGAATCTTTTCTCATCTTACGTTCATAATAAATTGTTTTCTCTTTTAATTCTCATCTTGAACATTCAACAGCATGTAAGTATTTAATTTTATTGATTTCCATTCTCTTCTCTCATCAATACAGTGAGATTATTAATGTATCTACGTAACAGTAATGAAACGTTTTCCTATTATATTGCCATTTTCACATGAGTGTTGAAGAACCGCTCTATGGACGATGGAAAATTTCTCGAAACTTGTTAAATTAATAGGCTAAAGATAGATATTAAAACGAACCCTTCACAAATATCTTTAACTTCTTCCCTTTCTTTTATGAAAAGATGAAATATAATTTTTTTCATATTTCTATGAATATTTTACCTCATGTTAAAACGATCAAAGCTGGATCTTTTAGATTCGTTCCTCCTGGTAAAGGACAACATAATAATATATTGTTTGGTTACTCTTCTTCAGTCCTTTTTCATTTTACTGATACCGCTAACATTATTTATATATTAGAATCCGTTTACTATCTTACGCTTCTATCATCTTTTTATTTTCGATTTCAATCGACATCTTTCTTTCAACAGCATGTAAGTATTTAACTCTTATTGATTATCCTTCTCTCCATTCATTTATGCAGTAAGATTTTTAGTGTAACTATTTAAGAAGTAATCAACCGTTTACCATGTATAATCTTTGCCATTTTTACACGAGTATTCACAACAGCTCTATGACGTTTCATAAGTTTTTAAAACGATCGAAAATCTACTTAATATTATTGTGAAACTAGTAGACTAATTATAGAAAATAAAGGAATATAATATATTTGGAAATGTTTGTAATTTCTACCCTTTTGTTTCTGATAAAATTAAATATAATTGTATCATTTTTCTATCATATCCTTTGATTCTTACGTTAAAATATTCAAATCAGAATATTTGCCATTCTGTCCTCTCGGAAAGACACAGCAATGTAATTAATTGTTTGTTTATTCTTGTTGAGTAATTTGTGATCGTAATTATTTATGATTCCGTTAACAATATTTATATAAACGAATCTTTTTCTGATCTTACCTTTGTATTTTGTTTCTTTCGCTTTTAATTCTCATTTGCTACATTCAACAGCATGTAAGTACATAATTTTATTGATTTCTCTTCTCTCCGATCATAAATACACTGATATTATTAATGTATGTACGTAAAATGCAATGAACGGTTTACTGCCGTATCTTTGCCATTTTTACATGAGGTATCAAGAACGGATCTAGTTATTTTAAAAGCTTTAAAACGAATGGAATTTTTAAAAATATTGTTAAATTAATAGATTTATTATTGATAATAAAAGGAAAACCATTTAATACTATACAAAACTTCTATATTTGTTTTCTTAAAAATCAAATATAATTTTATGGTTTGAGTGTTTTGTTAAAACATGCAAATCTCAATCGTTTCCATTCTGTCAGCTTGGAAAAGCGCCAACAATATAATTTATCTGTTGGTTATTCTTCCTGAGTAAGATGCCATACTAATTATTCATCATACCGTTAACAATATATATGCATATTCATAAACGAATCTTTTCTCATCTTACGTTCATAATAAATTGTTTTCTCTTTTAATTCTCATCTTGAACATTCAACAGCGTGTAAGTATTTAATTTTATTGATTTCTATTCTCTTCTCTCATCAATACAGTGAGATTATTAATGTATCTACGTAAGAAGTAATGAAACGTTTTCCTATTATATTTGCCATTTTCACATGAGTGTTGAAGAACCGCTCTATGGACGATGGAAAATTTTCTCGAAACATTGTTAAATTAACAGGTTATATATAGATATTAAAATGATACCCTCTTTTAAGAAAAGATGAAATATAATTTTTTTCATATTTCTATGAATATTTTACCTCACGTTATAACGATCAAAGCTGGATCTTTTAGATTCGTTCCTCCTGGTAAAGGACAACATTATAATATATTGTTTGGTTACTCTTCTTCGGTCCTTTTTCATTTTACTGATACCGCTAACATTATTTATATATTAGAATCCGTTTACTATCTTACGCTTCTATCATCTTTTTATTTTCGATTTCAATCGACATCTTTCTTTCAACAGCATGTAATTATTTAACTCTTATTGATTATCCTTCTCTCCATTCATTTATGCAGTAAGATTTTTAGTGTAACTATTTAAGAAGTAATCAACCGTTTACCATGTATAATCTTTGCCATTTTTACTCGAGTATTCACAACAGCTCTATGGCGTTTCATAAGTTTTTAAAACGATCGAAAATCTACTTAATATTATTGTGAAATTAGCAGACTAATTATAGAAAATAAAGGAATATAATATATTTTGAAATATTTGTAATTTCTATCCTTTTGTTTCTGATAAAATTAAATATAATTGTATCATCTTTCTATCATATCCTTTGACTCTTTCGTTAAAACAATAAAATCAGAATATTTGCCATTCTGTCCTCTCGGAAAGACACAGCAATGTAATTTATTGTTTGTTTATTCTTGTTGAGTAATTTGTGATCGTAATTATTTATGATACCGTTACCAATATTTATATAAACGGATCTTTTCTGATCTTACCTTTGTATTTTGTTTCTTTCGCTTTTAATTCTCATTTGGAACATTCAACAGGGTGTAAGTACATAATTTTATTGATTTATCTTCTCTCCAATCATAAATACATTGATATTATTAATGTATGTACGTAAAATGTAATGAACGGTTTACTGCCGTATCTTTGCCATTTTTACATGATGTATCAAGAACGGATCTAGGTATTTTAAAAATTTTTAAAACGAATGGAATTTTTAAAATATTGTTAAATTAATAGATTTATTATTGATACTAAAAGGAAAGCAATTTAGAAGTATTCGTAATTCCATAAAAATCAAATATAATTTTATTCTTTGAGTGTTTCGTTAAAACTTTCAATTCCGAAACTTTGCTATTCTGTCCGCTTGGAAATAGACAACAATATAATTTAATGTTTGGTTATTTTCTTCACTAAGATGTCATATTAATTATTCATGATACCGCTAACATTACTAATGTAAACGAATCTTTTCTCATCTTACGTTAATATTAAATTTCTTTCGCTTTTAATTCTTATCTTGGAACATTCAACAGATTAAGTATTTAATTCTATTTATTTCCTTCTCTCCAATCATCTATGCAGTGAGATTATTAATGTACGTATACGTAAAATATAATGAACGGTTTATCGCCGTATCTTTGCCATTTTTACATGAGGTTTCAAGAACCACTCTATGAACAATTGAAAAATTCTCGAAACATTGTTAAATTAATAGGCTACATGTAGATATTAAAACGATTCCCCTCCAGAAATATCCTTATCTTCCCCCTTTTTTATGAATAGATGAAATATAATTTTTTTCATATGAATATGAATATTTTGACTCTAGTTAAAACAATAAAAGCTGAATGTTTTACATTCGTTCCTCTGGTAAAGGAAAACATTATAATTTATTGTTTGGTTAGACTTCTTGGGTCCTTTTTCATTTTACTGATACCGCTAACGTTATTTATATATTAGAATCCGTTTACTATCTTACGTTTCTATCACTTTTTTTTCGATTTCAATTCACATCTGGTTCTTTCAACAGCATGTAAGTATTTAACTTTTAGTGATTATCCTTTTCTCCATCTATTTATGCAGTAAAATTTTAATGTAACTACTAAAGAAGTAATCAACCCTTTACCATATATAATCTTTGCCATTTTTACTCGAGTATTCACAACAGCTCTATGGCGTTTCATAAGTTTTTAATCGAACGAAGTCTACTTAATATTATTGAGAAACTACTAGATTAATTATAGAAAATAATATATTTAAAATATTTGTAATTTCTATCCTTTTGTTTCTGATATATTCAAATATAATTGTATCATCTTTCTATCATATCCTTTGACTCTTTCGTTAAAATATTCAAATCAGAATATTTGCATTCTGTCCTCTCGGAAAGAGACAGCAATGTAATTTATTGTTTGTTTATTCTTGTTGAGAAATTTGTGATCGTAATTATTTATGATACCGTTAACAATATTTATATAAACGAATCTCTTTTCTTATCTTACCCTATATTTAATTTCTTTCGCTTTTAATTCTCATTTGCAACATTCAACAGGCATGTAAGTACATAATTTTATTGATTTCTCTTCTCTCCAATCATATATACAGTGATATTATTAATGTATGTACCTAAAATGTAATGAGCGGTTTGCTGCCTTATTTGCCATTTTTACATGAGGTATCAAGAACGGATCTAGGTATTTTAAAATGTTTTTAAAACGAATGGAATTAAATATTATTAAATTAATAGATTTATTATTGATAATAAATGAAAACCATTTAGTACTATATACGTAATTTCTATATTGGTTTCTTAAAAATCAAATATAATTTTATGGTTTGAGTGTTTCGTTAAAACATTCAAATCTGAATCTTTTCCTTTCTGTCAGTCTGTCAAAGCGCCAACAATATAATTTATCTGTTCTGTTGGTTATTCTTGACTAAGATCCCATACTAATTATTCATGATACCGTTAACAATATATATTCATAAACGAATTGTTTCTCATCTTACTTGATATAAATTGTTTTCTCTTTTAATTCTCATCTTGAACATTCAACAGCGCGTAAGTATTAATTTTATTGATTATCCTTCTCTCCTTCATTATACAGTAAGATTATTAATATATCTACGTAAGAAGTAATCACCCGTTTACCTATTATCTTTGCCATTTTTACATGAGAGTTGAAGAACCGCTCTATGGACGATGAAAATTTTCTCGAAACAATGTTAAATTAATAGGCTAAGATGATATAAAAACGAGACCCCTCCATAAATATCCGTAACTTCTTCCTTTCTTTTATGAAAAGATGAAATATAATTTTTTTCATATTTCTATGAATATTTGCCTCAGGTAAAACGATCAAAGCTGGATCTTTTACATTCGTTCCTCCTGGTAAAGGACAACATTATAATATATTGTTTGGTTACTCTTCTTGAGTCCTTTTTCATTTTACTGATACCGCTAACATTATTTATATATTAGAATCCGTTTACTATCTAACGCATCTATCACATTTTTTTTTCGATTTCAATTCACATCTGGTTCTTTCAACAGCATATAAGTATTTAACTCTTATTGATTATCCTTCTCTCCATCCATTTATGCAGTAAGATTTTTAGTGTAACTATTTAAGAAGTAATCAACCGTTTACCATGTATAATCTTTGCCATTTTTACTCGAGTATTCACAACAGCTCTATGACGTTTCATAAGTTTTTAAAACGATCGAAAATCTACTTAATATTATTGTGAAATTAGCAGACTAATTATAGAAAATAAAGGAATATAATATATTTTGAAATATTTGTAATTTCTATCCTTTTGTTTCTGATAAAATTAAATATAATTGTATCATCTTTCTATCATATCCTTTGACTCTTTCGTAAAAATATTCAAATCAGAATATTTGCCATTCTGTCCTCTCGGAAAGACACAGCAATGTAATTTATTGTTTGTTTATTCTTGTTGAGTAATTTGTGATCGTATTATTTATGATACCGTTACCAATATTTATATAAACGAATCTTTTTCTGATCTTACCTTTATATTTCGTTTCTTTCGTTTTTATTTCTTATCTGGACCATTCTACAGGGTGTAAGTATTTAATTTTTTTATTATCCTTCTCCAATCATCAATGCAGTGAGATTATTATTGCAACTACCGAAGTCGTAATCAACAGTTTACTATCATTTAAATTATGACACTTTTACATGAGGTTCTATGAACAATTTATGGCGTATTCTTTGTTAAATCGAATTAATTACTGTTGCCAAATTTTGCTACTTTAATGGCTACACATATATTATGAAATTATTGCCCATTGTAAATAATCGTAACTTTGTGTAGTTTGTAGAAAAATCAAATATTATTTCTGTATCTTTTCACTATTCTCTGTCCGTTTCCCCAAATTTTCAAAAACGGGATCAGTTTCATTTTCGACTTGAATGGAGACTACAGTTTAATTTATTGTTTGTTTATTTTTCATGAATAAAATGTTATAAAAATTAGTGATGATAACACAAACATCATTGATACTAAACAATCTCTATCCTATCTTTCACTTATACAATTATTTCTTTTGCTGTCATGTCACGTTTGGAATATTGAACACCTGTAAAAGTTAAAATGTTATGGCTTTCATTCTGTCCATTTTTCTGTAGAAGCTGACATTTTATGTGAATAAATCAGAAGTGAATTTCAATTATGTAACTGAATTAGTATATATTAAGCAAATATATGTTTACCAAATATAAGGAAAATTGATGATTTTGCAATGCATATGGAGCCCGTGAACGTCTATAAAAATATACAGATATTTACAAAGAAAATAAACTGATCGGAAAGGAACTGATTTGGCCAAATCAAAAGTATAAAATTACAGAGGAAATATACAAAATAACCGAGTCTCCACTTACATTTGTCTCAGTAAACGAAAATAAAATTTTGGAAAATTAATGAAGATTCATATTAATGAAAAATAGATTTCACATATGCAATAAATGACGGTTTCTGGTTTGAGCCTGGAATGTATTCAGTAAGAGTCAACACTGTGATTCTTAGTGCTGTTTTCATATCAATGAACCATGTAAAATTAATGGCCACGCACATTTTTTTTTCTGCAAATATTTTGAAATCTATCATTCAGACTATTCTACGTTTACTAAAGAAGTATTTTTTCAGAGATTCTATTACTAGCTTAAGATATCATATATCCTGATATAGTTTGGAAGGAATAAGAATTTCATATTAGGTTTCTACTTATAAAGTTTTCCAATACAGTTATATAAAAATTAACACTCCATTCTAATTGGTCAAATTATGCACGAAAATTCATCAGCCTAATTTCACCTTTAGAGAGCACTATCCAAAAATTAGGGGAAATTGTGCAGATTCTATTATCAGTGGAGTTTCTGAAATAAATCTGGATTTGGTGCATACACCAATGTGTATTTAATGTTTAGAATTGCATCTCACGTGAGTTCATTTATTTTAAAAAAGCTGCTGCTTATCAGTTAGCGAAGCTCAATATCTGGTGATGCTATTTACGTCCGGTCAGTTTAGGAATCATCTGTCAAAATGGCTTGGTAATAGAACCCTTTACTGGTCTACTTTAAATTACCGTCTAATAAGAGGGGTGACCATCTAAGGCTCCATAATTTTTATATATCATTCTTATATATTATTATTATTATTATTATTATTATTATTATTATTATTATTATTATTATTATTATTATATTATTATTATTATTTTATTATTATTATTATTATTATATTATTATTATTATTATTATTATTATTATTATTATTATCTTATTATTATTATTATTATATGTTCTTAAAATTGATATACGTATGTTTCCTTAGTTTCAAATTTAATCTCTAAGAATTTTATATTAGTTCATGACAGAATAGATGATCAGATTCTTTACAGCAAAAGACAAACCAAATTCTCCAAGTTTACCGGAGCACGTGATTTCCCTTCTAACTTTAATATTAGGTGTTTTTGTTTGTAAGAAAAGTTTCATTTCTACGAATATTTTAATTTTTGCCAATATATTGTTCACATTTATAGTTGATTATTAAAAACAAAATAATAATGTATATAAAGAAATAAAGGCTTTCATTTCTTTAGAAAATATAGGAAAATGTATTCCTTTTCTTATTACATCCATAATTGAAATCACACGGAAAATTTTGTTTTGACTCACTTTAAGGAAAATCCACTTTGGTAAAATTATAAAAGAGAATAATCTCCCTATTTTATAAAAAAAATGTCACAATAAATAGGTACATGACTGACCGAATAAGAAATATTTGTCATAAAGTCCGTCTTAATCATGGCACTCCTTGTAATTTTTAAATTCCTTTTAGTCTCTTGAATAAAATAAACTTTCTTTCTTTTTTAATCACAATTAAATTTGCCGATATTTATTTTATGTTATTTTTCAAATAATCATTCTTGGTTTTTCTTTCATCTCACAATTTCTACGAACAACACAGTGGGTGAGTCTTTATTTCTCATTTGTGGGCTTTCTTCTTTTTCCATTAGTATTACAGATGATTTTATGAAACTAATATGCAGTTATCTCCTTAGATTTTCATATGAATTATATGTTACAATATTCAGTATTTTAACAGAATGGTATTTATGATTAATTATCATCTTCATGCTCATTTTCATTATTTTTATAAAGAAGCAGCATATTTTTTAAAGGTTTGTTATTCAGCTCGGTAGAGTTAATAAATAAATGATTGTTTTGAAACTTGCTTTAGTCCAAATAACAAACTTTGAAATAAAGGGCATCCTTTAAAATCATCTTTTAGTAGAAATATTAAATATAGACTCAAAATTTCATATATTACAACGCACATAAGCTGAGTTGTAGAAGGCAGATTTTATCTTTATATTTATTTGTACACACTTGTATCTCAAAAATTTGAATATATTGTTTATTTTATATCTGAAATATTCATCCACGATTTTCTCAAAACGACTAACATTTCAATGCAATCAACTTCTAAATATTCTTTATTTTATCAATTTTTCTGTTCATTATTCCCTATATAATTATTTTAATAACTTGTCTTTCATTTTCGAAACATTTAAATTATTTCAGAAGATAAAGAATGAATATTGTTTTCATATTATTGAATACGAAGTGGATATTATCTCTTTAGAGAACCGGAATCAATACTTGATTTTCTTGTATTCACAACCAAAAAGATTTAAATTCGTTTAATAAACCTCTCTAACGTTGTTTACACTGAGACCATCAGCAGCTACCTAATTAACTTTTAATTTTTTTTTAATTCGCTGATGTGGAATCTGCTTCTATTATTCTTGGTCACGAAATTATTAATTTATGTGAATTATTATGCACACCTTTCTTTGAATATGTATATTGCTGCTACATAATTTAATTTTCTCCGAAAAAATATACAACAATATATTTTCACTTGAGGTTACTTCAGAATCCAATGATTTTAATGAAAGATTTATTAATCAAAGAAAACATTTCATATTCTATATACGCGTAATTTACAGACACCATGTTTCCTAAAAATTTGATGTTTTTAAACTTTCTATTTTTATAATGTTATGTATGTGAATTTATGAAAAACACATTCACTCTATGTGGATTATGGGTGTCTTTTTCTAAAAGTAGTTATTAATTATGATTTTTACAGAGATTGATTATCTTTAAGCTTCATTAACAGTTTTTATCTTCCTTTATCTGTACTTTGAAAAATTTTACGCTTGGGTTTTCTCAATGATTCAATTAAAAATAACCTACATATTTGTCATGAAATAATAGGTGATCGCTTTCTTTAAGTCTGGGAGCATTCTCTTAAATTAGGATGCAAACTAGAAGACATATATATTTTTCACTTCCTACAATAATATTGGAATATGTTTTTTGTTCAATGACTTGTATCCTAATTTTGTCTATGGGAGATAAATATTATTTATGTTATTATCTTTATGAAAATTGTTCGTAATTGGTAAGAAATGCGCAATATATTGCGTACAACAATAGTGTTCAGATGTGAAAATAAAAGCATTTAATTTTCAATAATTATATAAACAAAATAATTTTAAAAGTATGATTTGGTTTCAACACAAATTGAGGAAGTTTCTGCAACTCAAATAATAAAGAACAACATATTTTCTTCCAGAAAATATCATTAAGACTACGTTAAGGGTGGATAGCAAAATGAATCTTTGTCACACTGACCTTTTGAAGCTAGACAAAAGTTTAATATATTTGTTAATTTTCTAGCATAAAATTCCATATTAATTATATATAATACCGAAAGAATAATTCATTTCAAACTATTTTCCTACTATTGATATTTCACGTTAATACTAACAATAATTTCACTTTCAATTCACATCTGGAACATTTGAAAACCAGTAAATGTTTATAGTTTATGGATTTCTTTGTTTGCATTTATCTGTAGAAACAGACATATAATTAGAATACATCAGAAGAGATCTTTAATGATGCATTTGAATTAGTATATATTAAATAAATATACCTTTATCAAATATAAAGAAACTCTGATGATTCTGCGACGCTTACGTAGGTTTGGGAAAAATATACAGATAATTGCATAGAAAATAAATTTATTGTAAAGGAACTATTTCTCCAACTGAGAAGTATTAAAATGACAAAGGAAAAACACAAAATATCCGAGCCTTGTGTTAGTAAAGGAAAAAGGAAATGTTGGAAAATTATTGAAGATTCATATTAATAACAATAGTCTTTAGATTTACAATGAATAAAAGTTTCCGATTTGGCAGCTTGGAAGGTATTCAGGAAGAGTCACCCCTATAATTCTTAGTTCCTTCTTTAATAAAATGTAATAACTATGAACCAAATAAAATTATGAAACATGAAAAAAGCGATCCTGCAAATATTCAGAAAAATATCATTGAGTACGTCTCACTTTTAATAGGGATAGCGTATATTATCGGTGATTCTATCTTAGCTTAATGATATCAAGATGACCTGATATCACAGCTGGGGAAAAATAATGAATTCATATTCAGTATCTTCTTCTAAGAAAGTCCCAAAACAATTATTTTAAAATTAACAGCACATCTAATTAGTCAAATTTAGCACGAAAATTCATTATCCCGATTGCATTTTTAAAGTGATAAGTCAATAAATACGTAAATATATTGATCCTATACTTTATACTATCAGTAGGGGAAATCTGAGATAAATCACACTCTTTTGGTGCATCGACACTGGTACACTTTTTATGTTTAGAATTTAATCTCACATGTGTGTCTGTTCTTTATGTTTGTTTTTTAAGGAAAAAAATGGGTTAAATGGATTGTGAATTTGAATGAAATGTAGAAATCACATCTTTGGACAAAAATTAAAACTACTTGAAATGTAGAAAACATTTCTGCATTAAACATTTATTAATTGAAATAAAAATATTTCTACAAAATCTAATAACCACAGTTCTTTTGAAATATTAAGCAGCAGTATAATTTAATTTGTGCTAAATTCAAAGAAGTCAATAACGGGAAAAATAATATTTGAAATGCGTTATACTATATTGCTTTACTCTGCTGCATATCAGTTATCAGACCCCAATATCCCGACATTTAAAATACACTTGGTCAATTTATGAATGTAAATTTCATAATTGCTTGGTAATAGTATCCTTCCCTGGTTAACTTCAAATAAGGGAGGAATAGAGAGGTGGATCAACTCTAGGTGCCATTAACTTTCATTTATATTCTGCTAACTGTAACTAATAATTTATTTACATAATGTTCCTAATTTGAAAATTAAATTGTAAGATTCTTACATAAGTTTATGGCAGAATTGTTAATCGGAAATTTTACAGCAGAAGGCATAAAATAAATAAATGATATTAATTGGAGGAACATCTTCACTTCCTCTTTAAATATTAAAACGTTTGTTTTTTTTATATATATGAATATTTTAATTTCAGCAAATATCTTTATTGTTGTTAATGTATCGATCATCTTAGTAGTTCATTATTGAATTCACAATTAGATGGGCATGATAAAATAAGGCTTTTATTTTTGATGAAACACATATATGAATTTTGCCCTTCTCGTATTGATAATCCTTAATTAAAATTACACGGAAAATCTTTTTTGATTCAAACAAAAGTCAGCTTTGGTAACATTTTAAAAGAGAATCATATTCTTATATTTGTAAAAGTCAGTATCAATAGATTCCTCATTGCCAGAAAAATAATTATTTACTATAAAGTCCGCATAAATCAGGAAAATTACGATGATTTTTTTTGTTTTTTTCTCTTGGATAAAATATTATATCTTTCAAACATTTTAAATCGCAGATAAATTAGTCAATATTTATGTAATGCTATTTTAATAACCACTCTTTGTTTTTGTTTCATCTCAATTTCAACCAAAAACACAGTGGGTAAGTCTTTACTTCTCATTTATCGGCTTTCTTCTCTATCCTTTCGTATTAACAGATGGTTTTTATACAACTAATCTGCATTTATCCCCTTGGTTTTTTCATGATTTATTGTCACTAACTTCAGTTCATGTTTAAGAGTTCCTGGAGATTATCTATCATCTTCTAACTCTCTTACAATATTTTTATAAAGAAACATCATATTTTTGGCGGCTTGTTATTCAGTTTGAAGGAGTTAGTTAATAAATCAATGTTTGTTTTGAATCTTGCCTTAGTGAGAATAACAGATTTTGAAATAAAGGCTAAACTTTAAAATCCTCTCCTAATAGAAATAATAAATGTATAGTCAGATTTTGATATTATTACAATTTACATAGTTGATTTGTATTTTAGGCAGTTTTTATTTTTATATTTATTTGTATATCTTTGACTATAGAAAATGTTGAATATATTTTTATCTTCTATATAAAATATTCAACTACAGTTTTGTCAAAATGACTTAATATTTCAATCTAAGCAACTTCTAAATATTCTTTATTATATCGTTTTCAGTGTTCATTTATCCATATTTAATTACTTGTAGTAATTTTTCTATCATATTTAGAACATTTAAATTATTTCAGAAGATAAATAACGAATATCGTTTGCATATTATTGAAAGGATAAGTATTTATTTTCTGTACATAGAACCAGAAATCGATGCTGGATCTGCTTGTACTGCACAACAAAATAGATTTTAAGTTTACTTAATAAACCTCCCTAACTCTTATAATATTATGTCGATCGTCAGATATGTAATTTCCTATAACTTATAAAACATTACGATGAAGTTTTTCTATTTTCTATTCTCAGACAAAATTATTTTTTGTAAAATATTATCGCTATTTTCATTGAATATATATATTTCAATGTCCATAAATATCTGTTTGTTTGTAAAGAATTTAGCGATGATTTGCTACATTAAAAAAATATCCAGCAAGATATTTTTTTGTTGCGTTAATTTAAAAGACGTGAAGGATTTTATAAAGGAAGATTAGTTAAACACAAAATAATTGTATATTCCCGACATATGCTTAAATTACAGCCTTCATGGTTCCTACAAATTTAGAATGTTTTATAAATGTCTCATTTAAATAATGGAATATTCGTTTTGTAGAATGTATTGACAATTTGTGAGTTTTGGTATCTTTCTAATTGCATTTATCATCTTGATTCAACATAGAGATAAATCAACATTAGGCTCTATTAACAGTTTTCATCTTCCCTTTTCTTTACTTTGAAAATTTGTAAACGCGGTCTTCATCAATGTAATCCGTTAAAACTCCTTTGTTAAAAATGTCATATTAGAATATTGTTACAACAAATATTATTTTTATTAACAATATTTCTTTTGTATTTTTTGTAATACATATTAAATTTTATTTCATCTCGCATGTGGACGAAAACTACACAGGGAGTAAGTGTTTAATATTTTATTGTTTCATATTTCACCATTCGATTACTGTTAAATCGTTTATTATTATCAAAATTCCTTACATTATTCACTTATTGATGATAAATATTTCAAACCTTTGTATACAAATAGCGACGAAATATTTACACGCAGATCTCCATCGTTTGTATTTGTCCCTTAAAGATATCGACGATGTCACTTTTCTTAAGTGAACCTTTATTTCGTTTCCTCCTCTTCTACGTTGTCTCGCTGATTATCAATTATTCAAAATTCACATTTAAATCCTCGCTGTTGATAAATATTTTAGTTTTGATGGTTTCATTGATCTACCTGTCTGTGTTCGTTTACCATCGTTAATGTAATTGTTTTTATTAATTTACTTATATAACTACTGAATACGGTTAGCCTCTCACATAAGATGGAGAATCTTTAACATATATTTGATCTGATTTTATGAAGCAACAGAAAGGGTAACGTGTAGCAGATGCGGATGAACATCTAATAATAAATATTTGGATGGTCGATCACCTGGTGGTTAGACTTGTGGAGTTTGGTGGTTGAGGTCTCGAGTTAGATCCCTGTTGGTCCACATCTCTGACATGGCTTCTTCTCTTTCCTCTTTACCAGGGATCGACAGGGGCCTACTTCTGGCACTCCGGATTTCTTCCACATTAGAAAATGTAGTGAATTTTTTGGTCGCGTTTAGTCCGGGATAACGTTGTTTCTGCCCATCTGAAATGGGTCCCCTTGAACGGATCTTGATCCACACTCGCTTCTAATTTCGCTTGGGAAGGAGTCTTTCCTGTTTCAGTGGTGACCCGATAGACAACTAGTGAAAATACTTTACTGTCACGATAAGAAAATCCAACACTGGAGGAACCAATTAAAAACAAATTATGCAGACTATCAAAAGTCATTAGTTTTGTTACATTTTATATGAAAAAGACGTGATTTTAATAACTGATGATACACTGAACCGATGGTGTATTTTTATAGCTTCTTGTCTCTGCAAATCGATGATGAATCTTCAGCTGATTGTGTCAGGGCTTTCTGTTCCTGGAGAGGAAGTAAACGTTTGCTGAAAATTGCTCCCTTTTTGTTATGTGGATGTAGATATAGATTTAAAATACATGGAATATAAAGACGGAGGTCCTAATTACCTACGTTATAATTTAGTTTATTAACGCTGTACGAGTTAAAGGCTGTAGGCAAATCATCGAAGAAAGGGATCACACATCAGACAGTAAATGTAAAAAAACAAACATATGACGTCATGTATATCATATTAAAACAAGATAAATTAGTCTGGTCACGTGATTCTCCATCAGGTATCTTTAATCTGGATCTTCTTGTATTTATAGTTCTTTTCCGTGTCTTAGTATTGTAGCAAAAAATATTTCATTCCAAGGTTATATCCCTGATTGAACTTAAATTTCTGTTATGTATAAAATCATTTTTTTCGCTGTGTGAAAACTGAAAAAATTTAATAAAATGATCATTGTATGAAAATATTTGGTGTTTTTGTCGTTTCAGAAGAAATAAAGATTGGAAGGGAAGAAGAATTCGGATACGACCCTGGACTGGAATTAGGACTCAGAAAGTTGAACAACAGTTATAATCACCCACTGTAGTGTAGATGTGCTTGTTTAAGTGTAAAAGATGGTTTTTAATTTCAGGCTACAATTTAGCCTTCAAATTTAATTTGAGCTGAAGCTTCTTGTGTTAATTACTTCTGTGTATGATCTTTTGCTTATAGAATAAACCCTCTTAGTCCCTCTGTTGTCTCCTGTCGTTCATGAAGCAAGTAATATAGAAAAGAAGTCAAAGAAAACCAGAGTATCTGAATACTAAATCAGTTCTATCATGGTATAAATATCACGTCGTCTTTACATTAATCAAATTATAATTATTTAAGAAATATATTTATATGGCTAAGATATTATCATATAAAAGCCGTGCATCTCAACTAGATGTCTTAGGAGATTATTTTTGTATTACAAAATGCACCTGAATGTTTATCCAAAGACTGTTTTTTATAAGTTTACTCTTCTAGATTAAGTAATATAGAGGTTTTAATTAGAAAATAAGTCGCATCTGTTTCGATATCAGGCGACATTTTCCAAACATAAACAGTTTGCTTTGTTTCCTACAATTAACATTGATGTATTTTCAGTGGAAAGATCTTTTATTGGAAGTATTAATACATTATGGTTTATTATGTATTGAACGTTGGTGAAATATCCCTCTACCTTTTAAATCAACTTTTGATTTCTTTCCTTGTAATTTCAAAAATATTTTGTTTACTGTCACAAAAATAACAGGTTTATTCTCACATTATCTGATAATGTTTAGTTTACATTTCTATCATATTCCGCCCCATCATCGTTCTTACTTTTGATAACTTTTCCTTCAAGTTTACGTATAAAACAACTTCAGCTATCTCAAATAAAGGTAGGAGAAATCTTTCGGATAAACGTCTGGTCGTCGGAAGAGAAGAAAACAATATGCACTGGTTACTTTAAACGTATTTGTATTTTTCTATGCGGTTCAGTTAAATCCAGAAAAAAACATTCTTTTATTTTATTTCTCTGATATATTCCATATCCATCTCTTATTTCACGCAGGAATTGACCTCTGTGCTAACTTATAGAGCATTGTAGAATGCCTCAAATTGTCTCTGTTCTGTCAGATAAAGAGGTTCAGGGGAATCTTTGGACGGCCTCCATTTTCAATCTTCCTTATATTGCAATGATTCAGATTTTAAATTCGAGTATTCAGTGAATATAACGACTTGAATTCATCAACAAAATCACCCCAATAGACACAATAACCACACGTAGATTCTCTAGTAATCCAGTAGCGTAAACCCTACACAGAAGCTCTACCATAGAGGAGTGAGACTGAACAACTAACGGTCAGTCTGTGGCTGTGAAATTACCTACATTTAAGTGTTAATAATGTGCAGGTGGCTGGTATCAGCTCGAATATCGCTGAGACGTATAACATAAGCGAACGATATGACAGGTAATTTAGTTTAACTGATATGTGATAAACAATTTTGAAAACCATTTACAGATTTTTGTTAATTATAGGAAGCAACCTACAGTTTATTTGAAAATATAATGGTTTACAGTCAACGGAATCAGATTTATTTTTATGTAAAATAAATCCTGATATTCACTGGCACTAATCAATCAAAATAAGGTTGGCAACTTTTATTGTCTTCGTTCTTTTACCTTTTCTCTACGATTGCAAAAGAAACGTCCGCTCCGGTTATTAGTATATTTTATTACCTGAGAAATGTCAACCAAAATCTTCAGAGGCCTGTAGATTTCTGTTTTCATTGTTTTCAAGAGTAATCCTCTTTGATGATCAACGTCCTTAAAAACTCTTTGCCTTTGTGGCACAAAGAAATCTTCCATTAAGTGCATTTCTTCTTTGTGTCAAACTTTTCGCTGACTTTCGAGGTCAAAGATCATATTACGTCAGTGGCACAAGATCTCGGTAACCAAGCAAGTTACTTCGGTACGCTTGTCTGCCCTTGGGCGGAGGTCATGGTGAGCCAGTCAAGTGCTAACTACGGAACCTCCATCACGTGTCCCGGAAAACACTCCCCATCACCCATCTACCAACGTGTATATACAACCCGGTAAGTAAACAGAAGAAAATTTCACTGTCTGGAATCTCCCTTCCATGGATAATGATTACCAGCAGCTAGTACCTTTCTGTAACTGCGTTAAGCGCTGACGGAAGAGTGGAGGCCACCGTCACAAGACTGATTTATGCAGCTCTTGGATCGTAAGAAACAGTACAGCGCAATCAATAATTGGCTCTTCAGCCTCCTAAAGGTCGTGACCGTCATTAGAAAATGCATCAAATGTCCAAATATAGTGAAAATAAACTGTCCAATTTTTTGGTTAAATTACCATTATTCCCTGCAGCACAATGTCGATTATTAGAATCCAATCTCTTGATGAACTGTTTTTATTTTGAATAGGTAGGTTTCTCCCAGTATCAGCTGGCTACTGTAATTGTCTAAAATTTCCTTACTGCCTGACAGATTTTACCTACATGCCACCTGTTTGATGAAGACAGGTCGCGGACACAGCAAGCCCTGGTGCTCCAAAACCGAGAATTTTAATTATTCAAAACAACAATAGTACGTTTTATGACTTGATGCTTTCTCTATGATATTTTGTATGGTGACTACATAAGCTAATCTACCGCGTACCAATCCTGGTGTGGACACCACATCAAAGTTGGGGTTATGTGATGTATTCTAAGTGAATTGCTCAGGTGTTTCAAGAATATGGATGTATTTTCAGAGACCCATCAGTCTGCGCCAGTTTGGTCAGAAGTTTTAATATTATTTTAATGAGAAATCTCTCGTTAATTTGATAATCCTAAAAGTGCTTGGAACTGTATCCAATAATTAGCTTTTTATTTGCCTTCATGCAGCTGTATTGACCTTTCATGAGTAAACACAACATTTGACCATCATTGTATTGGACTTAAGAAGAAAACAACAAAAGAACTGGTGAAGAAAACAGCCATCTTCTCCTGTTACCACTTCTGTAAGCTTTACTACATAAGACGACCATGAACATACAAATTATAATTTAATTGGCCTTTAGTAACACAACAACCACCTCAGAAGAGTTGAAGTAAACGTTGCTTTGAAGTGCAAATATTGTTTTTTTGATTTGAGAAAACTCATACTCAATTATGAAAGAAAATATTATAATACAAAAATGCACAACAAAAGTAGTCATTATACATGAATAATACAACTTGCTGTAGACAATAAAACAAAGATAACATTAAAATATTCCTAATGGAAAGACACTGTATACATTACTCATTTATACTCCTTAATTACCATACCTTCGTTTGCCTAAATGCCATTCTTTAACAGTTTTGGGGCAGGAAAGGTAGAGAGATAATTGGGTATGTTTCCTTGTCACACAACGTGATAACTCTATTCATTCCTATCGAGGTTAACATAAAACAGCTAGAAATGATAGACAATAAATCATTGATATAAATCATTTATCTAGGTTGTATGCAGAAAAAAGAAAGCAGTTTACTGAAGTCTTGCAATTGAGAATATTCGGTTGCACATTTGAAAAAACTGTCTCTCGCTAAAAGCTAAGAGTTATAGTGAACTCAATTTATAATAATTTAATTTTAATTTAAATACCTGAGTAAATGTTCTCCTCTTTTATGTTGCTGGCAGAGTTTATATTTCTGAAAAAAGATAACAGGAATTCTGATCAGTGACCCATGTTATTTAAAGTAAACTCTACGTAAGGGTCAATTAAAGGTGAAAATATCAGTTTGTGATATAAAGAGATTCTGCTTTAGATTATCTTCAGGATTCAGAAAATGTTTGAAATAATCAAAGTTAAGTTAAAAAATATTTTGTGAAATTATTTTAATTTTTTGATGAAGAGGATGGTCTGTTTACCAATTCGGATCTAAATTTATTCCAGAAAATTTCCTTTATCAAAACTAAATATACAACTTCGGTAACAACAATGAAGGTACTGCATAAAATAACTACGGTCGATCCTGAGAATAGAATACATCAAAGTAGACTGGCTGGGTGGGGTCCAGGGTGTAGGGACAGGTGGATATTTCTTACCCTTTACCACCAAACTGCTCACGTATCTTTCATGGATGCCTTGTTTTCTGCCTCACCTCAAACAAAGGGGGCTAATGAATCCTTTCTTTCTGAATTTAAAGGTGTCCATCCTGTTATTGAAAGGGGCAGGCGGGTTCTTGACGACAACTTCACTTTCAACACAAACTTGGACTAAACTTGAGGTACAGTTTTCGTGGTACTTTGTGTGACCGCAGACAATCAGAACACTGCTGCTGTTATAGGTAAATTATAACTAATAAACAAGATCAGTATAAATAAAGATACTGACTGGGAAACTCTGACAGAGAAAATAACATCCACAAAAAAGAAAGAGATCAGAATTCACACCTTTGGCACATGTGATATATTCAGGTCAGGTGAGGTCAGAGCCTGAGCTGGTTGATACCAGTACAAGATGGTTATAGAAGTTGGATAAGAATTTAGAGTAAACTAACAAGTAATCTTCTCGTATCCAGTGAACTGGTGCACGAACGTTCAAAATTATAGGTGAACTGACCTGTTGTGGTAATCGTTAAACCACCGCCTGACGTCGTTGTGAGGACGGAACTACAGGTACAGAGTCCAGGCAGGCATAATACAGGTGAGCTGGTTGAAGAGCCAGAAGGAAAACATCCTCTGTCCACACTCTGGTGTCACTGTCTGGCCATACTCCGCAGTAAGCTGGAGGTGCAGATAATTAACAAAGAGGACTCTCTGTAGCAAACGATCCATCAGGCAACAATTTTTGTCTAGTTTTCTCTCACTGTTGGACAAAATTCCTTTTTTCCGGAAAATGAAGTGTCGCATTTTTCCTTTTCCTTTTTGGATTTTGAATGCAGACTCATCAATCGTGTCTAACTGAAGCCGAGGATCTTTGTTGCACACCAGCTCCATCAAAGATACCAAAGGTCTCACGATTGAAGTTTACAACAGATTTAAATTTGAGGCACAAGTAAATTAATGTGCAATAGTGAAATCCTTTTGATGGGCTAATTTACTTTAGCTGAAATCGGAATTTAAATACCTAATAATTAGCAAATGTAACGACTGTAATTTATATATCCGACAGAAATTGAATTACTCTTGAATGAATAATCCATTCCCTTTCACTTCATCATATCCTGTTATTATATAACTGATCCATATACACGTAAAGTTTGCCTAAAGAGATCATTGTAAATACCGTACCTTTGATTTCCCTGAATAAAATACAGTAACCTTATTTGATAACATCTAAAGTGAAAGTAGCCTGAGACTTAACACCATTATAACCAAGTTTCCAGTTTATACATAGATGTCGATATTTTACTAATTTAGACCATATTTTAAAAACTGTTTAAAAATAAAGTAACATGATTTTCGTCTGCTTCATTCGGAAAACAAATCTCTGCATTTATCTCGGTTAACCATCCTTGAGGAGGACACACACGGATAGGGACAAATATAACTTACTCAAAATACTCATCTTCTCTTTGCATTAAATCTGATCAAGGGAAGATGCGTTTGCTTTCTATCATTTCCACAAAAGGGACTGAAACGAAAATAAAACATTTTAGATCGAATTTCCATTTACAAATATTTAAATCAATCGACTGAATATTAAAATGAGCCTTTTCACGCTGTTAATTTAAGGGATGCCCTGAATCAACCATAGAAGAGACAGTTAATCTGAATGAAACTCTGCTTTGATACCAGATAACTATTTCTAAGGACGGCTTGTAGCTCTGTCGAGGGACATAATTATCATCAGAGACATTGGGTCGGGCACCCAGTTTGTCTTAGAAAGCGCCTGACTTTATAAAATGAAAATACTGTACATGGTTTATAAATCTCCGCTCTACAGAATCCATCCTTTTAATCGCCGATCGTAGTGTTCGGCTTAATCAATTCGTTTCTTTCCATCTGGTTTAGTCGATGTTCTTTTGCTTTTCTGCTCTCTGAAAGATCTACAGATCTCCGGTTTATCCTCTCGATGTAGAAGCCGCTGACGATAAACGAGGTAAAATTCCTATCCAAACCTTGATTCTGTTTACTGTTCCATCTTATTTCTGTTCCAGGAAGTCTGTTAATTCTCTGGTCGGTTTTCTCCTCTCACCCCAACCATCTTTTCCTTCCTTTACTCGCAGTGGCCGAGTTATTATGACTGAATTCTACTTTCTTTAAATTTTATAACACGAAGGAGCGGCTGTATAGGGGCTCCACAGGGGAAGGGGAGCCACAAAATGGCCTCGGGGTTCATCGACTATTTACAGGAATCTCTTCTCAAACTGACCGCTGTAAAACCTCCGCCCACCCCCGGGAGGTCTCTCAGTTCTCTCTAACTCAGGCCGACCACCTGGCGAGACCGGGCTGGGCCGGTACAAACGTCCATTAGCCCGTCAGGCTGCCAGCTCCGCACGGGCTGGGGGGGGGCAGGAGGCCCCTCCAGTCGTTAACAACGGGGCCGGGCCACATCTTGACTGACCCTCGCTGCCAGGTGCCACAGGGGAAACAAGCAGGTAGGAGCGCATTGAAAATAGAGCAGTAAGAGGTGCGTGACTACGGTCACCTGTCAGGTAAACTCGATATTTAATAGAAGGGGAAATGCAATTAAATTCGTCTCACGAAGGCCGCTTAGAAGTTAAATTCGCCTCCTGCGTTTTGTGAGATAAAGTTAAAATATCCTTGTAAAGGGAGATAACTATGATTATACAGGTTTTATTTAAATTGTTCAATAGAATCTCAGACTTTGAAGCGGAATCATTTACGTTAGTTTTGTTTTAATTATTATTATTACGATTATTAATATTATTATTATTGTGAATAATTAACCATTAAATATTGAATACGATTTCATGTCAAGGTTAAATAAATCAATACTGAATATTCGATATGAAAACGTTTGACGGAATCGATCTCAGCTGAAGAGTTCGTCCGAGTCGGAGTTCACTCGTTATTACCGCAGCTGGTTTTTGTCCTAAAACAGCCGAAAAGACGTCAACAGGGATATAACCAGAGTAAGTTTGAAGAATTAGTTCGACCACGTCCTGTCTGATGTTCGTTGACCCTTACACCACCAAGATAGAGGGAACTTTCTCGGGGCCCACGAGGACCGACGGCGGTCACGTGCTTACCTTGATGGCGTTGGAGCCTCACTGAAGGAAGGATGGCGACCTGACGGATATTGACGTCTGGTGCATCAATAAAAAACAATTAGCTCTTAGTATCCGGGGAGAATATAAAATATAATTCCGTTTTAGTCCATTAACACTTACACTGCCAAATGTCTCACAGAATGGGTACTCTGTTGGAAAGAGAGTAAGTAGATTGAGTTGTTGTTGCCGACCCCTGCGGGTCCCTAACCCTGTACTGTCTACCAATACGGCGACACACAGTTTCACAAATGGTGGAGCCTCGCCCCATCAGCCGACTTCTGCTGCTCCTTCCTCCTATTGAACAAACATTTTTCCATCTTAGGAGCCGATCAACGTTGGGTCACATGAGAGCCAATAACACGGCCCTCAAAATAAGGTGAACGAGCAGGAATCCACTTCCTCTACTCCACCTGTGAGTAAGAGCGGAACCGGAGACATTCCAACGTGAAAGCCAGACGCAGCCTCAGCTCGGCCCCGGAGGACGAACGGGTCAGACCCGTCGACTGACGCCTCCATTTAAGTTTGGCATAAAAAACAGCAAAGGAGGGGAATTTTAACCATTTGACAGCACAAAATAAAAAACAGCTATTATTATTATTATTATTATTATTATTATTATTATTATTATTATTATTATTATTATTATTATTATTATCGGATTGATGTAAAGTATCGCTGATCACGAGTAGGAATGGAATTTGACCAAAAACAGTGAGAAATCTTTTGTTTTGCATCTAGAAGATAGATGCGTTTATGTGAAAACAGTTTATCGTTTTCCATTATGAAGACTGAATTGTTTGGTATTTACAATATTTCCGTATTTTTTATTTAAATGTTAGAAACCACTTATATGAACCAATAGTGTATATTATTTACATGAGATTGTTTAATATTGATTTTGTGTAGGAATGTCACTTTGGTCAGCAAAGTTCACATGAACTTTACCAACGAGTAGGAAGAGCTTCAGTGGAAAAATGTCGCTGATTTATCAGTAATAGCGGATCCCTTGATGTTCAGCGTAAGGATGGTCCACCGCCCACGTTAGGACACCTGCATGAAGGCCTTGCTTCTCTGAGAAACCAAACCCAGACTAAGCCTAACCACCATTGCTTTCCACTTCCATGCGGTCCCATTCTCCGTGGTGTATATTTGGAAGGCCGACCTTTTGGGGACCGGTCAATAAAGGATGGGATGTTTTACCTGACCTTTGTCATATAGACCCCTCATCGACGTCGACCATTGACAGTGAGTCTAATTACCTCAGCCTAAACAACTACGGATCTACAGTTGAGAGGCAGACGTAAAATTAACATCTCACGTAATTGATGCAATACAAAGCGGACAAGAACTTATCTATTATGGAAATTATTCCAGGTGTTTGTCGTTTGCCGAGCTGATCCACGTTTGCGGAATAACAGATGCGTACGGACAAGTAAAGTGGAGGTCCCTGCATTCAACACCTGCAAACTCCCTGTCAGTATCGATCTCTCTAACCTTTCATCGTATCTACAAACGATTCCTCCCATCAATAATTTAGTGTTTACGTCATGATACCAGCAGGGAAAGATTTAATTGTTTCATAATATGATTCAGTGAAATGATAATTAAACAAGACCAGTTATCATGTGCCCTCGTTTCCAGAAAGGATAATATATAATAATAATAATAAGATAATAATAATAATAATAATAATAATAAATAATAATAATAATAATGCACGATTCGCACAGCAAAACCTTACTGATAGGTATTTTGTTTCGGATGTAACAAATACAATGGGAGCGGATTCCAGACCTTCACCAGGTGGATAATCACGTGTTGTTTATCACGGCTGATGAATTTATGTGAAGCAAATGTTTAAGGGATTTATTCAACTGATATTCACTGTTCTATAATCACAGGTTTGTGCTATTAAACATGTTCTTTGGTCTTTACTATGAAGATATATCACTTTAAGAGATATCCATGATTTTCTAAAACATCCGGTGAGTGATTTACATATTAAGAGACAGCGTTGGGCCGATTTCCCGATCTTGAAACGACAGGTTTTGGTGACGTCTTAATCGCCTGGACACTAATCTGCCGACTCTTGTTCTTTAATTAATATGAAATGGGCGCGGGTACGATTATTTAAGAACATTTCAGTAGCCACCATGTAATGTGCCGTATCTGTTATCAACTAGCAAAAAGTCTTCTTTTGATGCCCAGAAATATCATTAAATCATCGAGTGCATAGATGGCGATTTGAATGTCCATGATCCGTATAATGGTTGGCAGTCTATCAGGTGATTTTCAAGGTTCATTCATACACCAGACAATAACGTGCGATTATTTCGTTCCCAGAAATGTTGGTTCCGTAGATATAAAATCAGAGGCTTCGCAGGTCCTTTCTTTTTCCGCTTTGACTGTCAGATTTGGTTTGCAAGTTGTTTCCGATGGCAAAGTTTGATCCAGGTCATGAAATAGGCCGTGGATATTTGGATTATGTAGCTTCTCTAGTGCTACATCCGCTGATATAACTCTACCACTACTGGATCATTCGCCGAATCGGAAGTCGGCACAAGGAGATTTCGCTGGAGTCCTGATGATTTCCAAAGTCGGTTTTGATGCTTGGCTGCCTCTCCATGAAGGTAGACATAAAATCGCTGCCCATGTTGTATTACGCAATGACATAGTTTGATATGCATGTCCTTGCCTGATGTGGCTGTAAACTCTTCCTGTTCTTCAGCGATTATATCTTGAATCCATGGTACTGAAGAAAAAGCCACCTTGGACTTCTGTATTTATTAAAACAAAATTACCCAACCATGGAAAACCATTCACCCAAATCGCCTGGTATCAAACCGAAATTCGTAAGATGTAGAATAGTAAGCAAGAAGAATGTAGCTGATAAAGAAATCAAAATTTGATTGAACAGGTAGAGGAATATATCAATAACGTTCAAAACATAAACTTATAGTTTCCTTACTATTTCCAGTACAAGATATTTCCAATGAAATTACGCCAATTTTAATTCTAGGAAACAGTGCTAAACTTAATTTTGTTAGGAAAATGACTTGTAATACCAAAAAAGATACGCCCCATTTCTAGTTAAAACCTCTATATTATTTAGTTTAGCAGAGTAAACTTTAGAAAAACAGTCTGCGGATAAACATGCAGTTTCATTTAGAAAACGAATAGAATCTTCTGTGAAATCTAGTTGTGATGTACGAACTTTACATGACAATAGCTTAACCGCATAAATATTTTAAAGAATAATTCAAATTTTATAAATAAAAAGGGCACGTGATATTTTTTACTGCGAATGAAAACTGATTTAGTAGTCAGATATTCTGTTTTCCATTGACTTTCGTTTCTTTATTACTTGCTTTATGAACGACTGGAGGCAAACAGTGGAACTAAAAGGGTTTATTCTATAGGCAAACCATCATACACACAGAAGAATAGATCACATATAAGTAACATCAAATACATGCTAAAGATTCTCTATTTTCGGTTAGAGGTTCAGCATATTCAGAAGTTAGGTATGTAAATTAATAAAAACGATAACATAAACGATCTTTTTTGGGGGAGTTGCGAGGTGTGTTTGGGTCTGTCTGTCAGGTTGCGTATGTGTGTTGGGAGCTGGGTCGGTTCTACGACCGGCCGCCGCAGCTGTTTGTTTGAGGCCTTATTTCGACCTGTGGTTTATGTTTTATTGTACCTCATCCTAGTGAGAGCAGCGGGCTACCCAACTCCTTCGTACTAATTACGGCAGGAGAGGTAGGATTTATCCAGGCTGGACTCTCAGGACAGAGTTTTCTCTCCGTATGTTCCTTAAGACACTAGTTTGGGTAGCATTGGGCCGCAGTTTAATTTTTACACGTCCAACTCGGACTATGAGGGGTGGGGGGCTCTGAATTTGAATTTGTTACAAATTTTATTGTGTGTGCTAGTGGATGGCGGCACGTTCTCCCTTCGTAGGATGTCTGGTTGGTGGTTCTGGCTGCCGGCTTCGCCTCTCCCTCGTTGGGGAGCCGGAGGTTCCCTTGCTCGTTGTTGACGGGGAACTAGTTCGGCCAGCGCGGTGGTGATCATCGCGCCGGACGGAGCCCCTCTGATGCGGTGTGAAAGGCGGTTGCCCGCTCGGGACGTTGACTGGTCATCGCTCCGACCGGTGCTCCTCTCCTTTCTCCTGCTGTGGTGATCTGTAGGGGGGGGCTATAGAGCCGGTCTTCTTGAGGCTGTTCGTATAGCGGCGCCGATTGCGTGTTGTAGTCCACTTAAAGGGGCTCGTGAGGCTTGCTGGGCGACGGGGAAAAAGAAAAGGTGAATGGGCTGGACGGGAGTCGGGTAAGGAGGTGGAATGTGGGCGCTAATTGGCCTTTTGTTGGGGGATTAGCCGGTATCCGGTTCCTTTGTTGGCTAAGTGGCGGAGCGTGCCACTTAATCCGACCCTCGGCTGAGGACTCGCACTGTGCTGTTTCCCTTTGTTGAGCTGTCTTAGAAACACGGGGGTAAGGCCCCGGTCTCATTTTACTTATTTCTGCCAGCATTGGAATCCGTGGGGGTGGGTTTCATCCTCTCCGGTCGTTGTTTACCTGGTTCCTGCTGTTTAAAAGTATAAACAGTAATAATAATAGTACTTTTACATAGTGCCAGTAATGCTACGCGTAGCATTACTAGAGAGAGGGTCCTCTGAGTGAGGGAGGGAGAGAGAGAAAGACAACATATTTAAAAGAGGTAAGAAGGGAGGGGTAGACTCAAGGGGGCTGGCTGGTCTAGTGTGCAGAGTGTTGGAGGTTGTAGGTCGTCGTGGGTTTGGAGTTTGTTGTGTGTGTTTATCAGCCAGATGGACGAAAATGTGAGTCTGTCATTCTTACTGGATCTCATGACTGCGTATCTCTGTTGTAACCGCTGGGTTATGTAGTTTTGGAAGAGTGTTTTGGTTGAGGTGAGCTGGCCGCTCTCTGAAGCCCTCCGGCTACCCCAAGCCATCCGTTGAGCCGTGAATCCGAGAAAGTTCGAAAGGCGGCCCTTTTTAGTCCTAGCCGGGAACCCGAAGATGCGCCAGAACGCGTTAAGCTTGTCCTGGGGGCTTTTAATTTTTAGGACCAAGTCGCGGACCAGACACCACCACAGTTCTATGTTCATGGGACCCGAAAATATACAGTGTAGTGTCGTCTCGTCCGTCTCTGTGCACTTGAGGCATTTTGGGGAGTCTATTAAATTCCATTTATGCTTTTTCTCCCTTGTGGGGAGAACGTTTCGAAGGATTTTCCAGTGGATGTCAGATGTAAATCCGTCCACCAGTATGTTGTTGGTGCTGTGCCAGATCCTATCCCATGGAAGTGGTCCTGAGCTCAGCGTGTTTTCCCACTTCTCCCTGTAGTTCGGTTCCTGTACCGGTCGTGACGCGAGGGAGAAGTATACGTCACGTTGGGATATCTTGTCTAGATCGAGGGTTTGTGTACCTAAGCTTACAGTGTTGTTGCGTGTATGTCTATGTTAGACTTAATCCAGTTAGTGAGGGCACTAACGTGGTAGTCTGTTAGTATGTTTCTCTGTGCTCTGTATAGTTTTAATTTGTTAGTTAAGACATGCATCCCGCTAGGGGCGCGATATGCCTTAGCTAAACGGTCTAAGAATAGCTGGTGCCATCTTGGTCTATTCTCAGTGGTTCTAATGACGTTTAGTATATTTATAATTTGTTGAGCACCTGTTTTGCTCTCTAGGTTTATGATGTTTAGCCCTCCTCGGCATCTGGGGAGTCTTATTACCTGTTTATTCGCCAGGTGTTTGCGCCCTTGCCACAGGAACCGATCGATCTCGGCGTCTATGGCGGTACGCGCCCACGCTGGCATTCCTATAATTTTTGCCTTGTAGTAGATTTTGGGTGCTGCGTATGTGTGTATGAGTTGTGACTTTGTAAGATAGGAGAGGTTTGAAGAAGACCATGCTGTTAGTAAAGCCTTGATCTTGTTAATGATGGCTGTCCAGTTTTCTTTTTGCGTGTTAGTGTGTGCGTTAGTGGGGAAAAAGATGCCTAGTAATTTTATCTGGCCTTCCACCCACGTCACGCTGTGACGTTTAGGCGGCTTCTGGGAGCCTCCCAGCCATGCCACTGTTGTCTTCTTCTTGTTGATCTTTGCTCCCGAGGCCCTTTCGTAGACCTCGAGAGCGCCGAGTGCCTCCTGCAGCTATCCATGTCCTGCAGGAAGAGCGTCGTGTCATCTGCATACTGCTGGACTTTGACGTCACCTATACCCCTAATGTTTCCATTAGATCGGATATAGGCCGCCATCGTCTCAGCAGTGAGGACGTAGAGCGTGGCGCTCAGGGGGCATCCCTGCCGTATGCCTCTAGTTGGGTGGATAGGCGAAGAGAGGAAACCGTTTTGTTGTCTCTGTAGAGAAGGCGGATGAAATTCACGAAATACTCCCCAAAGCCGAGGGCTTTAAGTGTTTTTATCAGAAAATTCCAGTCTACCCTGTCAAATGCTTTCTTTTGGTCCACGGCTAGCATTATTCCAAGGGAATTTTCCGTGTCTAGCCTACTTGTAATTTCTCTGAACAGCTGGAGGGTATTCGTGATACTCCTACCAGGAACTGCACAGGTCTGGTCAGCACTCGTAACTTTACCAATTACTTTGCCTAGCCGGTTTGCTAACACCTTAGTGATAATTTTATAGTCACTGTTTAGGAGACTTACGGGCCTCCAGTTCTCCAGGTACGCCCCGTCGCCCCCCTTCGGCAGCAGGACGATGGTGGCGGCACGCTGGGATTCTGAGAGAACCCCCCTACTGTATGCGCTATTCGCAACGAAAGTCAGGTCCTCTGCTAGGAGATATTCAAATCTCTTATAAAAGTCTAGCGTAAGGCCGTCCTTTCCGGGAGTCTTGTCTTTGTTTGAGGCCCTAATGGCCTGTTTTACTTCATTTACGTTTATGGGGCCTTCGCAGAGTTCGGCATCTAGGGGTCTAGTTTATTTTCCAGACACGCCAAGATTTCGTCCTGAGCTGAAGGTCAAGTGTCTTCTCTAGTGTATAGATCGCTATAAAACCGAGACTCTTCTTCTAGGATTTCCTCCAAGTCTGTGAGGGTCTGGCCGTCTTTGTTTATCAATTTATTTATTGTTTTCCTATCACCGTTCGCTTTCTCTAAACCACAGAAGGACCTCCTACAGCCTTCACCGTCCATGGCCGGTACTCGGGCCCTAATCCTCGCTCCTTCTGTTTTGTCTACCTGTATGCGGTTGGTCTGGGTTTGGATGGCTTCTATTTTATCCTCGTTGTCTAGCCCTAAAGCGGCCTGTTTAAGCTCTAGCTTTAGTTCCTCTTTTAGTCTAGATTCTAATATACCTTGTATGCACTACGTGCCTGACTGTACCTTATACTATAGTTCCTTATCCTGTCCTTACCTAAGTCCCACCATTCCAGGGGGTCGGCGAACTCGTCCTTGCGCAGGGACCATACCAATATTGTTTAACACATATTTCTTAGTTTTAAAGTATAATGCCGTTAACTTATTCTCGAAATTTTATGTACAAATGTCAAAGATAAGATGGTAATTCGATAGAAATGAACAGAAGCAGAATCACTAAAATGTGAGCACTCACAAGCTGTTTAAAGTCCCAGATATAACAAGAAAGCAAAAATGTCACGATAAACGTAAAATTGGAGAGAGAAAGTTCAATATTAATAATTGCCGTAATATCATTACTCGCTTTATTCGTTAGAATTAATTAAACTGTTGTCTGGTTTCAGGCGGACACTATGCCAATGAGTCCCTCTGCCCTTCATCATTAACCTAGTCTTTGTAATATTTAGTAAAATGAAAATACACTGCACTTTATTGTTTGACTGGCAGGGTCCTCCTCAGTTTGTGTCGAAACAAAAACACGTTCAATTTCAATTTTTTTTAAATACAAGTAAAAAGTTTTTAATGATTTATTTTACAGATCTAAATATTCTTTTTAATGCAATGTATTGCGTATTTCCTGCTAATTACAAAATATATTAGAGAGGTTATCATCAATATCGTTTATCGCAGAGAGACAAAATAGTATGATACAAGTTACTGAACAAACGTACTTTTCAATATTTTGGCAGAGAAACATTTACGCCCTGTAGTTGGCATCCAAAATTACGAGTAACGTTCTCAGACCCAAATAAAGCGATCACCAATTATTTCATGAAATAATGTTTAACGTCAGCAGTTTAGTCGGATCATCGATAAAAACCAGGCGCACAAATATTCAAAGTACAGAAAAGGGAAGATGGAAAATTTACTGAAGCCTAAAGTGGATATATTTTTTGGTGATATTAGAAAAGGATACCATAAGTCTATAAAAATCTATATGCATCAATACATTTGTAGGAACCACGAAGGCTGTAAATTACGTATTTATCAATTATACAAAGTATTTTATGTTTAATAAAATTTTTTAATTGAAAATATTGGACTGTCAAATTACCTCAACGTAAAATATATCGCTGGGTATCTTTCTCAATGGAGCAGATCATCGTTAAATTATCTGGAAACGCAGCTATTTATGTTCAATAAAAATCGTTGACAATATTTTACAAAAAAATAGTTTTTTGCCCGCGAATGAAAGAAACAGACCCAACGCCATCGTGATGTTTTATAATCCAGAGGGAAATACATAAGTAATAACTGTGTGAATGCAAGGAAAGTTGACAAGGTTTATTTGGGGAATTTAGTACATTACAAACAAATCAAACGTTGAATCTTGGTTCGTAGATTTAAAAAAAATATTTACCCTTCTTTTTAAATAATAATTTTAAAATATTCATTATTTATCTACTGAAATAATTAAAATATTGAAACAATGGTAGAGAAATCACTAAAAAGATAATTATGTAGAGAATGATGACACTAAAATTGATACAATCAAGAATAATTCGTAAACCTTTTCGATAGACAAAGGTATGCAAATAAATAAATAATAAAAACTGCATAAACTAAATTAGCTTATGTTAATTGTAATGATAAGAAATTGTGTCTATATTTATTATTTCTATTAACAGATGATATTAAATTATATCCTTTATATCAAACTTTATTTTTACCTAAATAAGGTTTCGATACAAACGTTGATATATTCCATAACTCAATAAAGCTGCCTAACGATTATGTTAAGAATATGGTTTCTTTATAAACATAATTTAATAAAGCTATAGGATTTTAAAAATTCTTCAGGGAACTATAGTAAAACCACTGAAGTTAGCAACATTAAATGATATAACATTCTATGGAGATAATTATAAATTATTCATATAAACCTCCTCTGTTAATATGAATGGATAGAAAAGAAACGCCAAAGAATAAAGAGTAAAGTCTTACCTTCTGGGCTGTTTGATGAAATAGTAAGATGAAACAAAAACAAGGAATGGCTAATACAAAAAATAACAACAAATAAATATTTGCTAAATATATTGTGACTAAAAACGACTGGAAGACAAACTGTCATGCAAGACACTAAGCCGAATGAGAATTATACGAAACGTCTTGATCTAGACGCATTTATGCCAAAATTACCAAAGGTGTACGATATAACGTCGTGTTCTCCAATTATCTTTTTGAATTTAACGAAATTATGTTTATATATTTTAAGTAACAATAACAATAAAAGTTATGGGTGCCTAATGTAGGTCCACCTCTTTGATGTATCCTGATTTGAAGCATAAGCAGAGAGGGATGCGATTACCAAGCGGTCGTAAATGTTGCATTCATTATTTGACAGAACGCAATTCCCATCACGGGATTTTGTGTTTCACTAACTGATAAGCAGCAGGTGAACCAATAAATTACAGATACTTCAAATATTTTTCATAAAATTATTGTCTTCTTCTTTGAATTTATCATAAATGAAATTATACATCAGTTTATTATTTCAATAGAAATATAGATATTAGATTATGTAGAAAAATTATACATTTGTTTGATTAAAATTAATAAATGTTTAAATAAAAAATGTGTGTTATATTTCACGTAATTCCATTTTTATGTCATAAAATAGAAAGTTATCATAAGAATTCACTGAATTCCACAATCCCTTTACCTCCATTTTACAAACAAACAGAAAAACAGAAACACGTGAGATTCAATTCTTAGCATTAAATACACATTTGCCTCGCATTAGCACCTTCATACCTCCATATCTAGCAGCACAGATGTACCTTTTTGTTTCACTTTCACTTTCATCAAAGAGCTGTTCCTGCTGTAGCTAATATTTTCAAGCTGAACAGATTTAAAAAAAAATACTGTTTTGTTTGTGTTTGTCAAAACTGTGCTAATCTATTCTGCTATTTGTGTACCTGTTGCACTTGTGGACAATCCATGCACAGATGGAATAACCGAGGTGCTGGCATGACCCTCCCAAGTGTGTCATAGACTTCTGTTCTAAACATTGACCTCTGCCCTCCCCTTTGAATTCACAAGATTCTGTCAATTGTCAATTGTACCTATTGTTTGTACTCTGCTGCTGTTTTGTCATTGATTGTGATGTCATCTCTTCTTGATGCTGTTCTCTGGGAGCAAAAATCACTACTTTATCTAATGTCACACAAATGAGCAAAATCGTTTATTGTTCCATTGATAATAACAAGACAAAGACTCATTGTCTGGAGAATGGGATTGATGGATTTCTTTTACAATGGGATAAAGAACAAATGTAGCCAAAAACTGTTATACAGAAAGAGGGTGAGCACCAACCATCCCTGTAGCCAGGACTCGTCTTGGGTGGACTTCATGTATCCCACCTGAGGAAACGATCAGTTATATGAATTAACTGATGAAAAGTTTTGATAACTGAAATCTTACAACCTTAAAGTTCTCTCTCTCTAGAGGGAGAGGTTGTGTTTTTGGAGGGGTACAAACAACAAATATTTATTTTGAAAAATAAATTTAAAAATGAAATGCAGCCATGAAAACAAAATTCACCTCTTTAAGAAAACTACAGAATTCTAAAGACGTCCGCTGCTTTATTGATGTTCACTGGATGACACATTATAAGGACCTGTGCACCCTCTCAAACCTGCGCCTGACCTGAGCAGCAGATGCAAGTTAGACTGACCACATGTGACAGATGGTGCTCGGTCATACTATATATGGGTTGTTACAATAATTGGTTCAACAATAAAAAAGAGATTAATCTATCAAATAATCTGTTTGTGTGAAATAATAGAAAATATTTTAAAGTGTATAAATAAAGCTTACTAGGATAAACAAGTGCAAAGAACATTTAAACAGGTAGGGGTCCTTGGAGGGGTCAAATCAAATATGCTAACTACAACAAAGTACCTTTCTCCTAGTGAAAAGGTTAAATAAAAATACTGTAGAAAGTTGTAGATAATAATGATGTAAAGAAACAAAAATCACAGGAGATTTTATGGAGAAACATGAATTAATTCTTGATGTGTAACAAGTCCAGCGTTTCTTTTATACTGTTATTTCCAGGGCGGCACGGTTATTCATTGGTTGTCTCACAAGTGTAATAAGGGTAAGAACCAGTGTCCGAATCCCGGTCTGGATCGGGCCGTTCGAAGTAACTTTCTAGCGTGGAATTTCTCAGGGCATTAATGTTTACTTCCACATCTAAAAGTGGGGATTTTCTTATTATTACATCCACAGGATGTTCACCCTCCATTCGAACAGTATCCGGGTAACCTGATGTCACCGCACCCTATCCCTTTAATCTCCCTGCTCTGACACGTTTACGAAACCGTGAAGTTGGCCAGGGGTCCACTTCGTAAATAATTGAAACAATATTAAGGAGGAAACATTAGTCAAGTTGTCTCCCTTAGATATACAAAGTTACTACAACAAAAACTAGGGAAGACATGAATAAAAACAAAGATTTTTATTGTGATTCTCTTTCGCAAAACAAACAAAACAATCAGACAGGTAGATGAGTTCTCTCGTCCAACATCACACGGTGTATTAGCAGTAAGGTATAACTTTCCCAAAATGTAAAGGAAAGCTACTTACGGTGTATATGCTCTTCACGTGGATAACAGTCGAATGCCTCTTCGCCATTTTTTCAAATATTTGGCAATTATTCCTAAGAAAACACAAAATAAATTGAGAACAAAAACACAAATAAAATTAATTAAAGTTCATGGGAATGCAAATTATATTAAATTAAATTAACTATTTCATGGTAAAACAAAACTAATGAAAAATTAGAATAAGAACATTAGTAATGAAACCAGTCATTTTAAAGATGCTATTTGCTGATGGTGACAGACGATAGAACGACATAATAATATTGCAAACCAACGTAAAACCGATCAGATAATGAAAGGTCTATTCACAATGGTTAACAGGAATATTATGGACTTAGTATAAGGGAAATTCAAGATTCTCAAAATTAAGGATAAATGATGGCACGTAAGTAATAATTGATATTCAGAAATGTTTTTCGTTAACTGGTACATTAACATTAATTAAGGAAATTATTTCAGTCCTTAAATGTTGTCCCAAAATTTACAGCTGATAAAATAAATTTAAAATGTACAAGACAATTCCTTGCTTTGTAGGTCCATAATTGGTCTGATTTAAAATTGGAAACTCCAAAAATCATACCTTTATTTTTCCTTTTTTTCACCACTAAAACCTTAAGGTGAAACTTTTCTTTGTTGACATAAATTTTGAATCTTCAGGGCAGAACTGACAAGTTTTTTCTTAAAAGTACGACTTGTCCGTTATTCTAACAATGAAACGTCAAAATAAAATTATGCTAAAATTATTATTTATTATATTTTATATTTTCTTACGAAATCTGAAAAGACTTTTCATTTCCATGCGGTAATTCCTTCATCTTTCTCTAATATCAACAGGGACAGAGACAAAAAAAGGTCCAAACTCACAAGTGATAACCGTTCTTCCTGGCAGATCTAACAAAACTCCATTACTCACGGAAGTACCGCCTCAGCAAATCCATGACAATAAATCATTTCTATGGCTGAAATATTGCGCATGCGCAAGTGCTATCTTCTAAACGAAATAAATTGGAATATTACTGGGATACACTCCATTAAAAACGAGTTAACAACGTTCGTTATTTACTTAAATAACTCGACAGAAATCTATATTCCTCCACTAGGCGGTCTCTCCGGGACACTGCTATTTCTGCCCCGATCGCTCGGTTAGCGAGAACAGCCCTGACCATATTTCGAGATGCCCTCTCCAAAGCTTTTCAAGGAACAGAATAAATACCTTTTGTGTCCCGATACAAAAGAAAGTGACAGCTTTTCTTCGTACGTTTTTCCTGGATTTCGTTCCTACACAGTCACCGAAAACTCACTCTTCTCATTTAACCCTCCTCTGTTGAACGGCAGATAAAAAGCAGGCGATCATTTCTGTTTATCGAGAAACAAAAGCCAAATAATTCGAACGTTTTCAGCGCCCTGGGGTCACCAGGTGCACGGATGTGAGAGGCAGAGTAGTGCCGGGGAGATCAGTGGTGTAGTGCTACGGTTAGCCAACAGATGGAGCCACCAATGTTGTTACACCCCTGCGCCCGACCCTTTGGGTCTTCTTTGAGGCCTAGCACTTCCGACTTCAGCAGGGGAAAAAACCGGATGGAAACTAAAGTTTTCTTGTACCCATGACATTTGTATTTATTTAAATTTATGGAAACTTGAATTTCCATCCGGTTTTTTTACAGAGAAACGTCGGTAATAAGATGGAGTCAGACTCGATTTGCGTTGCACGGCTCAAATGGCTGCGTCACAGACGTGGATCACAGAAACAGCGACATCGACGACGGTCGACTGCTGCTGCTGCTGTGATAAATGGCTAAAATCGGTTATCTATCTATGGCAACCAACTTATAGGCAGCAGGTAGTATTCGGAATTATTACCGGCTGACATCACGGATGATAATTCCCATAATTTTAACGAACACGAAGACGCACGCGAAGATGGGGGCAAAATTAAACGCTCTATTGGTAAGGGGCGGGGACGCAGAATCAGACGCACTATTGGAAAGGGACGGGGACGCAGAATCAGACGCACTATTGGAAAGGGGCGGGGACGGAGAATCAAACGCACTATTGGAAAGGGACGGGGACGCAGAATCAAACGCACTATTGGAAAGGGACGGGGAAGCAGAATCAGACGCAAAATTGGAAAGGGGCGGGGACGCAGAATCAGACGCACAATTGGAAAGGGGCGGGGACGCAGAATCAAACGCACTATTGGTAAGGGGCTGGGACGCAGAATCAAACGCAGAGGCTTTACTACTAGCTGGTACAATTTAGTTATTTTTAATGCAATCGGCATCTTAACCAACTCTAGCCACCACACCTGTGACAGGTATCATCGCCAGTTTCCTTTGATAGATGAACTCTCATCGGCATCGAGTATACTTCCATAATATTGTACAATGGTCATATTGGAAAAAAAATGGTTAGTATGGTGAGTAGAAAAGTTGACACAAATACAGGATTCAAGGTGCGATTATTGATGAAAGTATAAATTCCTATCTAATAATTAAAACTATCCAAATTCCTTTGCCTAAATAAATAAACTTGAATTCTGTATCTGTGTGGATAATGTAACAAGCGAGAACAGAATTAGTAAGGTTAGTAAATTAATAAAAGAAAACAAAAATCCCTGATTAAAAAGCAAAAGAAAAGATGTCAGTAACAAAAATTATTCCACAAATACATTTCAAGCTGCTACATGAAAGAAGGAAGAAATACAAGTAAACACCAGCACCAATCTTAGGAATCTGTTTGCAAGAGTAAAGAAAACCCTGCTTTTTGTAAAGAAGTTTTTTGTTTTACTATTTTTAAAATAAATCTAGGAAAAGGTCTACCGTTTTACAAAAGTGCAAAGTAAAACGAAAGTTTAAGGAGAAATGGAGAAAATTGAAAAGTTTACTATTTTCTAGAGATTTCTGAACTATAAGCAGGCTTTTGTTACTTTAATTGACAACATTTTGAAGATCAATATCTCATTAAGAAAGTAAATACTGAAATTGTCTCCCCTGTTTTACCCTGTATTTTACAATTTACAGAAATGAACAGCAGTAAAGTAAATAACAAAGCTGTTTTAGACCATTTTGAATGTTTCTATCGAAGAACCAGCGGATCTACCGCAACAGAATTTGTGCCACCATTTCTCTGGCTGATGTAATGGCCTCACCATAGTCGTGTTACTCCTACCTCTTCCACCATCTTTCTCTTGTCTGTGTTTCCGGCCACGCCTCCCTTAGTGCCATTCCTGTCTTGCGACGATTTCTTCTCTTACTTAATAGAAATATAGTATCTATATTCCATCTTCTAAATCCCACATCCGCTGGATCTCCTCCCACTGAAAACGCACAAGTGCTGAGATTTAGTGGAATCACTAACAACTGACCAATTTCCCCACAGTCCATTTATTTCTAAATATCCCGAGCACTGATAGAACAGGTGCGCGTCCGTTAAATTTATTCTTTAAATAGAAGAGAGAGAGAATTACGATCTTCACAAGGGAGACAACCGCCTGACAGTCGGTGACCGAAATACTGTCAATTCCCTCGGCACTGAAAATTGTTATTGCATATAAACTGTATAAATATCCATAATTTTAAAATATTCAATGTTTTCATCTCATTGTACAGCTATCGATATCAACAGAAACAAAGTAGTTACTTCAGCATCTTTTTAGTTTATTGGAAATTTAAACAAAATGGTTTATTATTATTATTATTTATTATTGTTGTTGTTGTTGTTGTTATTCAATCAAGGGAAGTAATCTATCCTGGTCTCTTTTTTCATGATAAATATGCATGATTCCCAAAAATGATCCATAACCAAATTCCAGTTTAAATCTTTATTTATTATCGATAATCGATGATCAACCGATTTTTTAATGTGTTTTTATTTTCCTCTCACCAGTTGTGGTACCATGACAACGGGACCAAGATGGCGGCGGTTACTGCGGTCTCTCTGTAGCCGGGATCGACAGCGAAATCCGAAAACCGTAAATTAGTCGCATTTTCAAGTTGTAATTTGGATAAATTGTTTCAGGTAGGAATCTGACTTTTAGATGTTAAAGTTATTCCTCTGTAGAGAAGAAGAAGATAGGTGTTGTTTGTTGGTCCGTGTGACGGCGACCATCGGGGAGAATGGCGGACTACGGACGCTGCTGCTGCTGCTCCATCCCGTTCTGGTTATCGGAGCCTCTGTTGTGGGAGTTCACTTCGGCTGGACAGGGAAACGGTCTGTGCCGCTGTGTTTATTGTAGAAACAACAAGATGTTGTTCGGAAGGTCGTGTATCCCCCTAATTGGCTGATTAACCTGGACCCCATCTCCCCCAGCAGCCATCGAGGGTCAGTTCTGGGGGAGGACCCTTCTCGGGGCTCAGCTGCCAGCGTTGGTTCATTAGAGCATCAGCCGATCTCGGACTGTTGTTGGCTGCTAATCCGTTTATCTCCTCCTCCATCTGTTAAATCTGCTGGAGCCGGTAAAAACAGTTGTGTGAAATACCGACAACCTGCAGGGGGCGGATCCGGCTCCAGCCTGTGGCCTCCTGTATGCGGGCACATAGAGGGAGGGAGGGAGGGACCTTTACTGCTGGCCGACAGGTGAGTGATGCTGTTATTATTATTATTATTATTTATTATTATTATTATTATTATTATTATTATTAACGCTGTTGATTTGGTGCATATTCCAGTGAGTTTTGAAATTATTCTGAGTAACAGACACCAAACTGTAGATGGTATCATCTGTTGGGCCTGAGCTTCATCTCTCGGTGTTTTCTGTAGCAGTCAGAATATATCAGAATTCTCCATAATCTTAGCTTGGAGGAGGATATTTATATCGTGGTGGTTCTAATGTGTGACTGAGTATTAAATACAGAATTTGTGTGGCTTTGAGTTAATCTGCCACATTTTTATATGGTTAATGCACACATATCTGTCTTTTATGAGAAACAGGGTCTTTATTACATAGGGGGAAATTAGGGACTTTAGGGGGCAAGAGAGAGAACCGGCTGTCATCCTGTGTCATCACTTTGTAGGTTTATGTCATTGATCATATTTCTCAATCTTCATCCATGAGAAGTTAAGTGGGAGAGAAAGAGAATCAATCAACCAGATAATCAGATTGTTTAAAACAGCCATACAACAGAAAACTAAAACCGATATCTTAACAGGCAGGATTTTGATTCAGGAGAAGTCAAATAATCCATGACGACCTAAATATATTGCATACTTCATAATATAATAGTTATTATACATGTGGTACTTTTATGTTGGCCCTGTGGGTATAATGTGAATATAATGTGAAAAGAAACAAAATCTGGTTGGAACCCTTCATATGATCAAGAAATGTAAATGTGAAATCTTTCTGAATAAAATTACATGAAGAGTAACAATAATTAATTTTTACACATTTTAAATAATTTATGCATGTAGTTTTGATACTACCAAGCGCTGGATGATTAAATTTTTATATATGTCTTTGTGAATCTATTGCCAGTGTTTTACTAGCCAACATTATACTAATATATATTTTTTAAAATTTCTGTTCAGTGTACTGTTTTCAAATTAGTGAAACGGTAGCCAGTTGTGGAAGAGTTAATGACATTCTGATACAACTGTACCATTGTGGAACTGCTGCGATAAACAGTTAAATGCCCTGAGTTTGAACGGATCACTTTTCATTCTACTTTTGCTCTTGTATATTACAAGCTTTATTTTTTTTAAACAGCTGCTTAACTTTTTTAATTTAACTTTTCAGTTTCCCTCCTACAAGTATTTGTTTGATGTTTGCCTGACTACTGCACAGAAGTTTGCAATTACATCCAAAATGAGAATTTCAAAAAGGTTTGAGCTGCTGTTTCATGTATCTCTATTTATTCTGCTATTATTTATTTCTTTATTTCTTAAGGTACCAAGACTGATAAAGCTTCAGCAATCTGACTCTCCCCATTTTTAAATCATAAGTCCAACAGATTTTGTTGCCAAGGTTGGACCAGGCTTACAAACCACATTTAAGTTTCAGTTCACACCTGATGTAAAGAAGGTATGTTCCTAATACTTTTTGGTGTGTTCATATCTATGCTATCAATTTCTCTTTGCAAATGTTGTTACTAAAATTTCCATTGTTGTGACATCAGACAATAAATGGTCCCACCACAATCTGTCGGAGTGATATGGAGGATTGATTACTGTCCTGCTTCTGCTGTTAGTTGTATTACTCGAGAGTGAACATTATAGTTGCCTGGTGATTTTCTGTATTTTACTGTTAGATAGAGTAGCTTTAGTCATCTTTAAGCCGAGAGGAAAAATAGTAAAAGGTAGCAAGAAGATTGCAGTACAAATTTGAGAAAGTGAATGTACATACAGATCTCTTTGATAGTAATGTGAGCATCACTAAAGAGGGAGTTTGTCCATACTGATATTTCAACCAATTTTGCTGCTATAAAATGGGCCACTGAGGTGGGCAGACTCATTTTCTAGCAACTCTGAATCCAAGAGAGCACATGGCAGCCAAGGTATTTACTTACCCATGAGGGTTTTTAACTGGCAGATGTGAAGCTGCTGAAGGACAGTAAGTCCGTATGCTGATTGCTTCAAATTTCCTGATGTCCGTTGGTGGTTTGCATTGAAGGGAGGAAGATGTAACCATTGCATACCAACAACCTGGACACCCTTCCACCATCAATGCACACACACACACACACACACGATAGAGTATTGTTCAGCACAATCATAGTGACTAACAAGTGTTAGCTCCACCATCACAGCAGAAACAGCAGCTCACTCTCCTGAAACAAGGTCATCCTCTGTTTTTAACATAACACACAATTTAAGAAAACTACAATTTCCAGACCAATGCAGTAAAATTTCCATTAAAAATATCTTATTTTTCTTGTAGCTAATTTATTCAACCACAAAGAATTTATTGGATCCCTGCTTGTAATGGAAAGGAGTAAAAATCTTTATACAAAATTTTCTTAACACTTGTTGCATACTTTCTGAAGCCAATTTAACTTCGATATATTTTAAACTATTTTTTCCCACTCTCTGTTTCCTAACACCTTTGGACAAGTTCCTGTGCACACTTAATTATTTACCTTTTGTACTTATCTGTACCTTCAGAAATGCATTATCATTAAGCCCATTATTTTATAACAGACTTTTCTTACACAACTCCCTTTGGATTTTGATAACTAACATTCTCTATCCATTCATCCAATACCTTTACTACACTGGTAGATCTTTCAAGGACTGCAACCATTAAATTGCCTGTATTACTGAGCTAGAGAAGAACATTGTGACAGTTACAGCAGCTGGTAATCAACCCAATCTTGATTTTCCTGATGAAATTTTTTTTCTCTCTCAGTCCAGTCAACTTTCCAAGCTCTCAGGCTCTTCTTGTAAGAGATATTGGCAACATGGGGGCTAAATTCTCTCTTTTACTGGAATACTTTGCAACATAAAAGAAAAAGTAATAATGCATCATTAATTCTCACTATATTTTCATAATATTTGGAATATCCTATTATAACTGAAAAACAATTTTGTTTTCCTGTCACTGTTTCATATTGATCTTTAACAACAATTACAAACCTCTGAAATGTATTTAGTGCATGCTGTATCTCGTTATTGGGGTTTCAGATTGTAAATGGATTTCTGGTTAACATTTGCTTGCAAGCCATTGTTACCCTGCCATAGTTGGAGATCTTTGATGACAGCTGGGCTTTAGGGAGGTCAAATGTGGCAGTTGTAAAGTGATCACTGTCTAACTACACTATCAGAAGCAGGGGTGCTCTGAGTGGAACTATTCAGCAGAGAAAGAAAAAAGAGAGTAAGTTGGTGAGGTTGTTTTTATCTTGTTTTTCAAGTTTTGTGTGCTCAATCAGTTGTTTTATTTCTCAAAGTCGTGTCTGTCTTAGTAGCTACTTATTTAAAAACAGTGTGATGGTGAAAAATTGGTGTTACTATATACAGCTGAGGCAGATCGTTATTTCTTTGTCATTTTTTCTTAGCCTTTTCACAAATTCCTTCCCATGTACATGCAACAGGAACCAAACCAGGATCCCCAAAACCAAAGGCTTTTGAATTGTTGCTTCTATGTGGTCTCCTTATTCCTGATCAACACTTGAACATACAGGTGAAATTTATGCCAACTGCACAGGTAAGAGTTCTCTTTTCATCTTCTGTAAGCAATGTTTAGTTTAGGAAGATTTAGCAATCTAATATACTGTAGATTTTAGGTATTTTACATATGTAGGAAGCTTGTATAGCTTATAAAAAGGTAAAACATATTTACTGGTAAGAAAATGGACAGATTCTGAAGTGAATCTTAAAAGTTTTCTTCCAATAGTTTTAAAAACAGTAATGACATCTTAAGATTAGCTATTTATTAAATGCCCCTCTAACTCTTGACAGGTGTTGTTCTGGATTATACTCCACCAGTTAATGCATTTTATCTGTTTTATTTAATTTTTTCAGTGGTCTTTGTCTGTTTTTTTTTTTTTGGAATTATGCAAGCAGAAATGTGTGATCAAGATCTCACAGAGCCCTCAGCGGATTGTAATGCGTTTCTCACAGTCAGGGTTTGGAGCCACAGTTTGAGTTTGACCGAACCCTTACAGATTTTGGACCAGTGTTGGCCCACAGCGCGGGGGAGTAAGAGATCATTTCACAAACCTGTGCTCTTTCCCTATTGAGAAGTAAAACTTTGGATGTGAGATGGACTATCTAAAGGAAGAACAAGTGACCTGCTCAGCACTGTTGTACACTATCAGCAATCTGTTGGAAAGGGCTGTTTCTAGGAACAGCCAGATGTAATGTGGAAGCAACCATCTAATAATGCCTCTATGCACCATCTTCATATAGTGTAGAAAAATACCAGCTACAAAAATGTGAAACTTCTGTAAAAATGATAAATTAAATATATATTAGTGGCACAACAGGTTTTTGTGTGGTGATAACATTTGGTGAGATCAGAGAAAATTTTCTTAATGTGAAAAGATGTTACCTGTGTTGTTTTGCACAGTTTAGCTGTATAAAATTCTACTTTCAATGAGTGAAGTGTTAACGAAAAGGCAGTGTGAAAGAGGAAGTATGCAAGAGAGTGCATCAGGGCACATGCAATTTTGATGTAGTATTTGTCCCTTCCTGTTATTACTGTGTTATCATCATAGTATTTAGCTTTGTGCCATTAAGGCTGATAGTAGGATTAAGGTGTGTGCATTTTTTGTCTTTTGTTTTACAAATAGATTCTGCAACTAATGAAGGACTATGATGAATTCAACCTTCTGCTGCTTCCTCCTAGATCTCCTGGCCAGAAACTGCCTCCAGCGCTGACAGATTATTATGAAGGTGAAAACTAAATTCCTTTTATTTTTACTTAAGTACTTTTGTTCTGTTTATTAGATGCAGACTTCCCTATTTTCAGATCACTTATATGGTACTGCTGAATTTCATGTTTGGAATAATAATAATATTTCTGTTTAATAATTATCTGTATCTTTGATAAGTTACAGATTTCTTGCCAATAAAATCAGACAAGAAAACTGGAAGAAACTGAGAAATTGCAAAAGGAATTGGAAATCCAAATTTCAGAAGTGAAATCAGAAAAATATTTTAAAATTGGTAGGGTTTGTTTTTTTCTAGATGTTTGTATGTTGTTTGTAAATTATATATGAACTAAACATAATGGAATCTGTATTGGGGCTGATGTAGCAAAAACAGTACATATGTAAATGTGTAAAGCCATTAATACAACCTGTTGTTTAGTTGATTGTGGAGAAAGACATTTGTGTTAACAAGTTGTTAAATGATTATGGCAAAGTAAATGTTTTTCTACAAACAGACATGGTTTGACACTATTTATAACTGACATGATTTTATTAGTTTATACCCTTGTTTTAGTATAATAAAGAGGAATTACTGTTTCTACAGTTCTGCTGGGATGTAGAGGGATTCTGATGTTTGTGTAATTCTACCCAAGTTGGCTGCCTTGCTACAAATCAGCAAAAAACATGAGCAATGTATTAATACAAATGTGGGACATCAAACAACCAAAGTGATATATTTCTCTTATTAATTAGTAGTGGACCATACAATTTTGCAAAACTATTTTACTGTCTACATGTTGGTGCTTTGTTAAGTGATGGTCAGAGTGAAGGAGGATGTTTCTGTCTATTTTCAAGAAGAAATGAAGATGTAACTGAAGATCAAGATGTTTTTGTATAAATGCTCACAAATTCTTACTATTTTATGATAATGTCCTTCAAGACAAGCAGGAAACCGAAGACGACAAAGTGAACAGCATCATGGATAGTGAGCCTCAGCTCACTGAAGCAGGGAAAGTGACTGATGAGGAAATGGAGGATGAGACAAGTGCACTAGATGTTCAGCCCAGTGAGGCAGAAAAGTTTCCATGGGAAGAGGAAGAAGAGTTGTATGAGGTTGAGTGGTCTTTTTGGATTACTGTGAACCAATATCATGAATCTTTGCTATGGAGGTGATGAGTCTGTACTGGATCATTGTGTATTATTGTGACAGTCTCCTCTTGTTTGGAAATTTGGTTGTATATGCATCATAAGAATCCTGTTGGCATATATTTTTTTATTTTAAGAAGCCTCCTTTACCCATCAGAGCAGCTCTTCATGTCAGAGTTATTGATATAAACCAGGTCATGTTTGTCCATAATTTATCTGCTAAGCTTGTCTGTCTAAGGAAACATCTCTGATCACCTCATTGAATCAGGAAAGCATAACAAAACGAAACACCGATCTTCATCTTTGACTTCAGCATTGATCATCCATCAGATACAGATTTTAAAAAAGAAACAGCAGTTGTGGTGTTTTCTTTGGAAAGTTTCATTTCTTTATATTTAATATTTTTAACCCGCTAATTTTCACTTGTTATACTATATCATCTGACTACACAGGTATGTTTTCCAGAGTCCAAGGGAGGTAATTCTTAGTTCTTAAATAAATTTACAGTGTACTGCCATAGTTGAAGGCCCAAATTGTGACCAGCTTGTTTTGGCGTACATGTAAAATGGTTTCTTCTTGCTCTTTTTTGACCAGTCGGCTATGTGAGTTTTCTCTGGTTACATGTGGTGGAGGTTCTGCAGATAACTCTTCACTTGCTCCCACCATGACCTTTGCTCAAGAACCCCTCCCATGGCGCTTAGGTAACTCACCTGGTCACCAAGACTGATACCCTACACCTTCCTCTCTCTATTACTCACTCTCAAATGTCAGGACAATGTTTTTAAAACAAGAGGAAAATATTTCCATTCATATTTATTTTGTAGCAATAGAAACCTAGTGCAAGCAAAATTTTTCTAAGAATGGATTTTAAAATGAGCATTTGTAATAAACAAACACTTTTCAAATTATTATTTTTATTACTACAGATGCTTTATTGATACTATAGATATGTACTGTATCATATTATTTCTACATTTTTAGGTGAGAAATGTCTCTGGAATACACTGATGACTTCTTGCCTGGTTTTCGTGTTGTGAATAGAACAGGGACGGGGTACAGTATCTATAAGGTATTGTGATCAATGATTTAGCATGACATTGTTTTCTTTTCCTTTTGTAGATGAGAAATTGAAGAGAAATATCAGGTCAGGCACCATCGTGTTGTAGCTTTACCACCAGTACTTTACTGTCTCTGTTAGATAACCAAATACAATAGACAATCAGTCACAAAATAAGCTTCCAGTATCTTAAATGAAATCATCAACTTTTATTGTTTGCATTTTTTAAATTAAAATTTTAAAAATTTTTATCTACACAAAACACTAATATAAATGAGTAATTTCTGGAAATAATATACAGACAGATAAGAGGAGTTCATAGATACTTCAGCATCCACTGTACAGGTGGGATTATGCTGTGTAAAGTAGAAAAAATAAACTGTTACTCTGATTTAAATAAATGTATCTTTTCAAAATTTACGTATTTCAGATGTATTATATAATAATGGGCATAAATGTGGGCAGGTAAACATTGTACACTATCTCCTTGCTGAAATCAGGCAGATCTCTGGTATGTTTTCTGTACCCAAGATTGTTATTGGCCATTAATATGTGGCAAATGTCAACATTGTCAAAAAGCCGAACATTTCTCATGGATCTGTAGCCAATATTATACCACAAAAAAAAAAAAGAAATTGTCAAGGCAAATGTCACTGCTGTGGAAGGAACTTGGAAAATTTTGAATAGTGGCAAGAATAGATCATTAGTTGCCAAATCTGCACTCATACCAAGATTCTTTTGCAGACATGACCCATGCAGCAGAAATGAGCCACAGAGGGTGGTCCAGTCTTCAAATAAGTATTGGCGGCATGCACTTTTCTCCAATAAGTCCATGTTCTCGCAATTCACATCTGGTAGTTTCACCTGGTATTTGAAGAAAACCTAATGTAATCTTTCAATCTCAATGTCTTTAACCCTTGGTCAGATATTTAGGCAAGAGTGCCATGATATGAGCTGTAATCGGATATGATGGACAGAGAGAACTGCTTTGCCAAAGGGTTTCTCAATTTTAGAGACATATTACCTACCATTGTATTTACAAGGCATACTGAGTTCTGTTGTCCATAATTTTAGGAGTCAGGAACTACAGTCCACCACTTGTCTGTTTATTCAAGGTATCTAACCTTTTGCTTCTGGCGACCCCGAAAGCCCTCATATATGAATTTGATCAACAAAAAAAAAGGGGAGGATCTAGACCAGCTGCAATACAAAACCTTGTTATTGAATGCTAAACAGTGTAGATGATTTTTGTGCTGCAAAAGGGTGGCTCAATCAAAGACTAATACAAATAATTTCACTCATATTGTAACAACGACACAAAACTAAATTATTATGGCAGGTTACTGAGTATAAAACTAGCAATGACACTTCAGCACTGTACTGTCATCCATGAAGATATACTGTTTCTCTGAACAACATGTATCATCTCATCCTGAAACTGCCGAAGAGTTAGCATTATGCTGTTCACAAACAGAGCCTTCTGTGTGTTATGTTTTAGCCATTAGGAGGAAACTAACAATTTGATGTTGCCCTTTATTTGTTTATGGTCAACCATGTGAACCAAACACATTAAGAATTGTCTCCAAAGAATAGAAAGAACGTCTTTTACATTTTAGCACTTTACTCAAATGCTGACTAGGTAGAGTTTCAGATACTCTGCAGTATTCATTTTCTACAGATTTCTAACCATCTACTTAATCTTTTGACTTAATCACAAGGTCTCTCTCTCAGACCCACAAGGTGTTGTCTGTCTCTCTCACTCTCTCATCCACACATGTGCACATGCATGCACATGCACACACTTATTCTCATTTGAAGATTAAATTGAATATTAAATAAAGCATGCTAACCCCTTTTCAAAGACATTAATTGGCACTAGCCCAGAAAAGGGGGGGAATCGTAGAGCCTTAACAGAAAAATATTAGTTTTTTAATTAAGTTATAAAAAGTCAAGCTTGTGTTCATTTCCATAACAGATAGGAATGGTAATCAATTTTTGCATATAGTAATAAAAACATTTACTATAATTCAGGGAGTTACTTCCCTTGAAATTTGATTTGGATTTCTATTTTAACAAGAGTTTTATTTTGAAATTATATACCTGATGGTTAAATAAGGTAAGACTAATACATCATGAAAAAGAGTTGTGTACATGTGTTTGAATTTCCAGGAGGACTGAGATTGTAAGGGGGAGGGTTGTGTAGCACTGTAGTAAAAACTGAAAGTAAAAAAAAAGGTATCATTGCAATTTCTTTATTAGTTTTAACTATTATTTACACATCATCATATAAATTAATGTTGGCTACTTGGGCTTTAGATAAAATGCTACCTATACATTCTTGGTTTTTTGTTGTACTTTTGCACATCTTTGTTCAACTCAAATGAAATGCAATCTTTTATTTCTTCTTGTGAGTGCAGTATTTCCATTCCTTAGTTCTTTGGTTCATGATCAGGCAGCAGATAATTTTTCTCAGAACACAAAATTCTATTCAATAAAGAAAAAAGAAAAGCTCATATGTTACTTTTGCGCTGGAAGTAACAAGAGACGAATTCATTCTTCTCTTATTCCAGAAACATAACACAAACGATCAGATCAGGTCACTGAGGATAAAAAAAGTTGAAGTCAAATCTCCATTCATTTGACATATGACTTCCACTGTCTTCAGATTCTTTTTTTGTTCTGATCACATGACAGCACCATTTCTGGTAGTGATGTCTATTCCAGTCAACTGCTCATGTTTTATGAGAAAGGTATCCGTACAAACTAAGTAAAGTTGGAGTAGAACCTGAAGATCACCATTGTAGATTGGTAGGAATTAAGTCCGTGAATTTTTTTTTAGTTTGTTTACTAAAACATTTCTTGTCATCATCTGAGAAGACATTATAAAGGTTAACTTCTGGACTAAAGTCTTTGCTTCTTCCAGTACATTTTCAATGGATATCTCATTGATCTTAGTGCACCATCTATTTCTATTTCTGGCCCAAAGATCACTTACTGTTGTAGCTGATGCTGGATGGCATTGTTTAGTGACCCAAGTGAGTTTTACCAGGTTGGACTAATTTGAACTTCACTTCCAGAGCAGCATCTATTTTGTTTCAAGACATTTAGGTTTTTGGACTCTTGTTTAAAAAAGACAATAATAAATACATAAAATTTATTGATCTTAATGTTTTTTGAAGATTCTGCAGCTGCTTATTATTGCTAGTTGTAGTAGATGGCCTCTCTGCAATGTGTATTGGATAGATTTCCAGCCCAACCTATACTCTCCCATGTCTTCCAAAGAAGTTTCCAGCTCTATGAAAAGAACAAGCAGCCATCTGTTTAGGATTTAAATTACATGCATTTAACCCTTTTAAGATGCAGATTGTCACAGATGCAATCAATGTGGCTTATATGATGTGGCCATCTAGAAATGCATCTAATAGCCGACAACTAACACCAAGATAGCATTTTCATTGACTTAATACTTGATGTCCATTTGCATTGGTACATTCATCAGTCATTTATGCAGATTTCTTGCATGTGGTTGAGATAGATATTCACTTCACTTTTTAAACTAATGAGTCTGTCACTATTGTATGTTTCTGACTAATGATGAGTTTCTTGCAGAGAGATAGTGAGCATTTGCTGATATTGTTTGAAATCAGTGTCCAACTTCATGTTTAACATGTGACAATGCACTCAACATTGGCCTCCATTCTTTTAGTGTGTGGTATCTCTTGGTTAAATAGAAAATTTGCTGCAGTAGGAGGCAGTTTTTTTCTGCATTATCCATGTTGTGTCTTTAGCTTCTCAGCAGTCCTGTTAAGTACTTCTGAAATAGTCTTTGACAGTGTCTGGCTCATAAAGCCTTCTGCATGTCAGTGCAGCAGCCAGAGGCTTGAAGATTTCAGTCCTTTCATGAAGTTTATCAGCATCGCTTCGCTGATCGGTTTCACAAACCAAGCCCCAGCACTGCGAAGCTTCTTCTTGTAATATTTTTGCAAGAGGTGCATCAGTAGCCATCATTTGGAACTTCAGTAAATGGGGGAAAGTTTGACTGATACATTGAGAGAACTGACACCTAAGTTGTGTAGATGGTGGAAGGTGGCTGTATTTGTGCTATAGGCTGCTCATTGTTGATACACCACTAGTACCTTCAGATGAGATGTGGTATGTTTCTTGACCTGGTAAAAACAATTATGAATAAAACTAAATATTTGTTTACTTTAGGATAATAAAATTAACACACAGAAGTTTATGGTTTAAAAAAGGAAATAAAATGTATGTATTTAAATTTGTTGTAACAAAATCGATCATGATATAATAATTGAGGATATATGAGCTTATGACATATTTACAATAGCTATAAAAGGCAGGGTGGTCATGGTGTGCAGACAGAACCGTCGAGAGGCAGGGTGGCCTTGCTCAATTTATTCATTGAAAATTTTTAGATTCTATTGATGATGACTCTGCTTGTCATGATCGACTACTATGGGGGGGCAGGAGTTGGTGTCAGGAAATCCCCACTTGTGTGTTTATCAATATTAGTAGAGCAAGACAAATGGATTCAGTTACGTTTATATTTTGTTGCCTTTGCCTTTTACACATTACAAGGGTTTGTACTTTTGTTCTTTAATCAAATACCATAAGAAATATAATTTCTTGTTCTTGGAGGGATATTCTTTTTGTACATTTCACTAAACTGATTATCTTCAAAAACTGCAAAATCTTAAGTGACATTTTAGCCTCTCTGTTGTTGTTATTAAGTGAATATTTAAACTGCCGATTTTGCAGGAATTACACCTGGCTTGATTTTTCTTTTTTTTATTTTAGATTTCTGTGTCCCCTTCTTGTGATTTAAACTTTAGTTGCCTGATTCTGAACAGAGGAAAACCAGGTCATTGTCATCGAACCTCAGGGAGTCTTTGATTTTCATTACTCAATTATTAGACTCTGTAAGGATGCAAGAAAATCATGAGTTATGGACAATTATTAGAGTTGTATATCGTTTAATGTTTTTTTTCAAATACTGCACTTTAAATAGTGTTTTTTAATGTATCAAGGTTTTATAACGATGTGAATAAAAATAATTTACACTGTATAAAGTCTTATTACTGACTGGTTTCTTCAGCTAAATAGGAAGTCATTTCACCTGCACATTCAACTATCAAATTTGCCAGTGTTGATCAGTCATTCTAGGACCAGTGTGGACAATACACCCTGTTAATCAGGCTACCACGGATATTTCACCTGACCCGATGATACTCTATAGTGATGTATTGTCCTGGACATGAGGAAAAAATGAAACAAACTGACAGATTTTATATCAAAACTAATATTAAATATATATTTTTATATCTTGTTCTCTTATTCTGTTCTGTATGTATAACTTTACTCTGATTACTTGTAAATGATCAAACTTTCTGTTCCTTTTATTGTTTTTGAGTTTAAACAAAAGATTTCTACAACCTAATGTTTCCTTTGGTATCATGTTTATAATTATGGGATATATTTCGTTTATAAAGCTTCTTATCTGAACAATGTGTCAGATAATTGTCTAATATTTGCACAAGTTGTTAATAAGAAACTTGTATTCAATTTCATCATATTATATTCACATTATGATAATTAAGAGGGCCTGGAAATGGAGGAGGAGGATCATCTGCACCCTGTAGTGCCAGCCAAAGAAAATTTAGTCAACTGTATGATGGAAAATGTACCTCCTTTTTATTCAGGTTGACTGATATCTGTTGACTTATAAGTCTAACCAATGTAAGCTTATGTTTCTCAATGGTTGTTCTTTTTAGTGATGAAAAATACTGCTGAATGCATGAAACTTAACCAAGCCACAAACATCATCCAATTGGACAAAGTTCACTGGGCAGGTAGGTACTCCGATGTA
>JACATO010000146.1:0-66888 GCA_018389105.1 Nautilus pompilius | reverse complement strand
AGAGAGAGAGAGAGAGAGAGAGAGAGATGAATTCGTCGGAGAAAAAAAAGAGTGTAATTAACTTCCAAGTTTCGCCGGTTCTCGGTCCAGGCCAAAAGGTTCTGGTACAAGACCGATAAATACACACGCGTGCCACCAGACACCACCAGAAGTCTTGGGAGAATAAACAGATGCGAATGGCTGTCTCCTATTTCCGCCTTCGACGCCGGACAGGAGTAAGCCGAAGTCCTGCGTTTGACAGCAGACCACAGCCCCTGCTGACTCCGGCACCCGAGGGGCCGATCGCCACCTGGGGTGACACCGCACCATTCCCACCTACGACGGCACTCCGTCCACTACCTCTGCGATCACCGTTCGCTCCCTCCGGCCCCTCTACAGGCGGCCTCTCGCCGAGAATTGGCCAACGATTGCCGACTGACCTTAAACGACATCTATGAAGAAGCGGCCCGAAAGACCTTAAGACCCCTCCTCCCCGGCACTTCGCTCGTTCTTATTTCCGCTTCTATCAAGGGACTGCAATTTCTTGCAAATCTGGAACGCCGTCGTCACCCACCGTAACCGTTCGGTTGGTTACCTATGTACGCGGACACTCCAATCGGATCCAGACGGATGAGCCTTAGGATTGCTCATTTTACTTGATGCTCTCGTATGACGCTCAGCTGAGCAGTATCGATGATCTTAGCTGCATGATGGATAGCTTTGGAGGAGTAGCTTCCTCTCTTCGTAAAAATCGAGCGCAGAGTTTCTCTCTGCCATAGATAAAATCTTCAGCAGTGTTCAGATCTCCTATTACCGGACGTCCGGCTTTAATGATCTCCTTTGATCTTTGCCTGCCGCTCCTTTCTTTGAATTAGCCACGCCCATTGTATTCAATGCCCCCCCCACATCTCGTTATGCATAATCATCTAGGAAACGCATTCCTCTTTCTACCAAGAAAGTTAACTCAAACCCCGCTGTATGACCGCGGATGGGGACGCGGCGATTAACCGACCCCCTAACAGCGCTCAGCTACGTGAAAACGACCGACTTCATAACGCATTTTATTCACTCGCACTGACACTCGGCTTTTGTTAGGGTTACGTTAACACCGTGCGGGTTGGAAATGCCAACGTGATCTCTACCGAGGCGGTTAGATTTCGGCTCCCTTGCGGCGTTAGGGACTCTCTGATCGAATGCCCGGATACGAATCGTAACTTCCGCTTCATTTACCCCTTTTGAATTATTTTGAGGGTCCAGTGGGTTTAACACAATCTTTGGCTGAAGAAACAACAACAACAACAAAACGCAGGGAGAAGGGACACGGAATTGTGAAGGCTTATCACATGGCGCAAAGACTTTCTAGGGAAGGAACCTGGGGAAAAGGCGGCGATCGGCTTTATGGATGTTTCAGATAATTTGCTAGAATTTCCTCAGAACGTGGCTGTGGATGAGAACCGTCGACGCATCGCCCGATACTCGCCGAAAACCATCAGAATTAATTGGACGAGCCCCAGCACCCGCAGACTGTTTATTGTGGACCCCCCCTGGACAAGGTCGCGGCGGATGAGAACGAGAAAACCGAATAGGAAAAACCCCCAGGCCGTAGGGTCTTGGCTGGCGTTCGGTTCCGTCTCTAAACCATTCTGAAGTTTTTTATGGTGCTTTCCAGCAAAAGGCACCGCCAGTTAAAGAGATTTATTGTTATGACTTGACGACAGCGGCGGATAATTTCCTTTTCTGTTGTTGCCTCGAAAGCGAAGTCAGCAGCGCCATTTATTGTCGAGATCTGAGGTTTTCGATGATGACGGAAGCGATGGAAATAAAATAGAGAAAGAGGGGAAAAAAAAGTATTAACCTGACACGGGTAAAGTTAGAACTTGTAGACGCGTATTTAAACGACCGGAGAGGTAGCGGTGCGGAAGAAATCAGTTAGTTTTATTAGTGAAGCATAAATTAACGGCTTTGTTTTGTTAAAGGTAAATGCGTACTGAGAGAGAGAGGAGAGAGAGGAGAGAGAGGAGAGAGAGGAGAGAGAGAGAGACGAGAGGAGAGAGGAGGAGACAGGAGATGGAGCGAGAGAGAGAGAGAGGCGAGAGGAGAGAGATGAGAGAGACATGACTAAGTACAGAGGAGAGATGATGTCAGCACAAATGGAGAGAGATGACATAAGCCAGACAGAGAGATGACGTCAGCACAAATGGAGAGAGATGACATAAGTACAGAGAGAGAGAGAGAGAGAGATATTACGTCAGTACAGAGAGAGACGTAGACATTGAAATTGAATAGCTTACTCTATTTTTAAAATGAGATTTTGCTAAACTACGATGAATGCGTATTCCAGTACAGCACCGATTCCACATATAAAATGGTTGCACCCGTACGTATTATACTTTACAAACTTCGCCGAGAGGCGGCGCCACTGGTCCGCTGGATTGTGTAGTGCTGAAGAAGCCCCGGTTGCCGTACTTTCCGTACTGGAGCCAAGACGACGGCCGACGATGTAGAGGAAAGAGCGAGATAGCGAAGGCCATATGTTTTGTTGCGGAATACCGTTCTCGAATTTATCGCAGACTCGCAGCGAAGGTTTCGTGCCAATGCTTTGAGATAAAACAAACAAATATTTTGGTAAATCCCATTTGTTCTCGGACTCGCAAACATGGGCAGTAAGTTGTAGATCTTCTTAGTCTCTCTTCTAAACATTTTTTTTTTTTGGTTTTTTTTTTTTAAAAAGACTTGTGAGAAATGTAAGCGAAAGCAACACATCTGATCTTGTTCTTCTATTTATCTATTTATCTATTATTTTTTTCTTCGATTTAGCGTCTTCCCATTTTGCCGTGGTATTTTTCTCCCCCTCCCCAACTTTCTGGTGCATTCTTCCTCGCTAATTGCGAAACTCCTAGAGGGTTCTTTCTTCGCCGGAACCAGTTTCTTGGCACCGATCTTCGGTCGATCGGTTCTCCGCGCGCTCAGCATTAACTCTTTATCTTCATACTTAGTGGGTAGGCAGTTTGTGGTCCCCACACCCTTCCCACAAACTTGTCTGAGAGAGAGAGAGGGAGCTGCCGATGTACAGCCGCGGTTATCTCTCAAATGAGTTCTCAGGCTTCTGTTCGAATAAACCTGTAACGGGTTTCTGTTCCGGGTCTCCGGTTATGGGGCTGCCTCCTGCTGCCTTGGCATCCGCCCGATTACTGCCACAACCCTCTGATCGGAGACTGACACACGCCCATCTTTCTCGCACCTGCTGCCCGTGTAGCTTCTCTATGGAGCTTGCCAACAGCAACCGCTGTGTGTGTGTGTGTGTGTGTGTGTGTGTGATGGGGGGGGGGGGAATCGAATGCGGAGAGTTTTATGAAGAACCTTATTTTCCTTCAGCTTTCCATCTCATAAGGAAGATGCCCCTCTAGATCATTTTTACCAGTGGCGGCGTGAGCTGCGCATGCGCCGATCAGCCGCCAGCACATAATATGATTCTAAATAGGGTGTATTCACCGAAAGGAAAATTACAGGGAATTTAAACAGCCAATTCATTCAAACGTCTGGGAAGCCCCATAACTCTCCCGTCACAGACACCACAGAAAATGTTGTGCACGACGCGGCCTCATTGCGCAAAGTTGTAGACAACGGTGCGCTCTGTGGCGTCCGCGGCTTCTGACGTCACTGCGCTTTTTCAACTCTCACTTCAAAAGAGCTACAAATCACAGGCTAGCCGCTTTGCGAAGTATCAATATGACAATTTCCAATTATTTCTAGTATGCATTGCATAAATTTTGACTAGTAAATTTGACATTAAAAGTAAATCATAAGGACTTGGTTAACTTTTTATACGTTTGGAATCTGGCTGCGCGGCGGTTTTGTGGTTAGAGTTTACCACCATCATTTATATTCAAATACTGGCACTGGTATTATTGGGATTCTGGATTTAACATACTTCGAATTTAGCACTACTACCGCCATCCAAATACTGGTAACATTACCCGGATTCTGGATTTATCATCCTTATTCGCTTTTAAAATGTAAGCACACACACACACACACACACATGCAACTCCCTAATCTTGTTACTTAGGTAAAGCTCCGTAAATCCTATATCCGGCGAAGCGTACGACGAACGGAGAATCCTTAACTCCCGGAATCTAATGACGAACCCTAAACTCTTAGGTACCTGGTCATCGAGGCTGATGCCCGACGTCTCGACCTCGGAGTCAAACGAAACAAAAACATAATCGTGGATATGTTTGTTATGTTTTTCCAATGGAGTTTTATTCTTGTTCCTGCCATCCCCCCTTTTTATATATCGCAAAGCCCAGAGCGTAAGGGAAGAAGACTGAGGAGAGTGACCAACCCCTCTCCCATTTAACGCGGAGACAATTTTGTCAACTTATTTAGCGAGCATTAACATGGAGAGTGTAGCAGCAAGACGCCTCCCCCCTCCGAACGGGGGCGCTGGGGTGAAGAGTAAAAGAGGGAGGGGAGAGCTGACTTTATTGGACGGAACCGTCCCTCTCTCTCTCCGAAAAAAAATAAAAAAACAACAGTCGTCCTCGGCGTTTCGGGCGGCCTAACCCGGGCCAAATCTCGCCTGTTTTGCGAGAGCAGCTCTTTCTTTTCCCAGTTGTGATAAGAAATGATCGACGCTTACCGCAGGCGGGCCATCTCTCCCACGAACTGATGGTTGTCCGCAAGGAGCTTCCAGACATTGTGTGCGAAGTCGCCGTATAATCGAGAGCCTGCCGGCTTCTGAGCGCCAGACGAGATTAAGAAATATTAAATTGAAATAAGCGATGGTCGGGAGGCTAATCGCAGCACTTAAATAAAGTCTCCTCGCAGCGAGGACTGGCATTGATAGCGGTGTGCGAAATCTGTTGTGGTTTCTGTGCGTGAATGCGTATGTGTGTAAGTTGTGTGTGGTTGTGCGTGCGTGTGTATGTGTGTAAGTTCGTGTAAGTGTGTGAAGTGTTTTGTGTGCTTTCTGTGCGTGCCTGCGTATGTGTGTAAGTTTGTGTGTGTGAGAGTGTGTGTGTGTATGCGTGCGTGCGTATGTGTGTAAGTTCGTGTAAGTGTGTGAAGTGTTTTGTGTGCGTGCCTGCGTATGTGTGTAAGTTTGTGTGTGTGTGCGTGCGTGCGTGCGTATGTGGTAAGTTCGTGTAAGTGTGTGAAGTGTTTTGTGTGCTTTCTGTGCGTGCCTGCGTATGTGTGTAAGTTTGTGTGTGTGAGTGTGTGTGTGTGTGTGTGTGTGTGTGCGTATGTGTGTAAGTTCGTGTAAGTGTGTGAAGTGTTTTGTGTGCTTCTGTGCGTGCCTGCGTATGTGTGTAAGTTTGTGTGTAAGTGTGTGTGTGATCGATTCCTTCTCCATATAAATCTTTTTGGAATTCTTGCTTCAGCCCAGCAAGGAATATCAATGCCACTCTCACCGGTCAAGAAAGCCATCATCAACTTGAACGACTATCGTAAACCAGCAGAGCGCCATATTTGTTTAGCAGTTGCATGAACTCATCACCAGAAATGATTCCATGTAGGTGGCGTCTATGGCCGCACCTGGAGCAGAGATCGGTTTTCGCCCAGTCTTCGCTTCTACGTCGGGAGAAAACCCCACACGAGCCGCCCTGGCCGAGTTACGCCCTCGGTTCGCGCACTTAGGGCGCAGAAACAAATTATCCGACTTATCTCTTGTCAAAATGGTCCCTCGAGCCGAGAAATAACAAAACAGTAGTTTTGCATCGTCTTCATCCCCGCTCCCGCTCTTTCTGCAAACAGGTACGTTAACTCATCTTCATCCCAAGCAAGTTTTTTAAAGCCAAGCGTCCAGACTCCCGGCGGATCTACAATAATCTGTTTGAAAGCGACAAAGACTTTTCTTCTTTTTTAAAAGCTTACGTTTGTTTGGGATTTCCTGTTATTTTTCTACCTTTTTGGTGTGTGTGTGAGGGGGTTTGATCGTCTCCACCCCCCCGAACCTTTTCTGGAGGTCCCTAGGAAGAACAAACAACAATATTTCAGAAATCGAAGATCGATCAAGAACAGAGTAATTCTTCTTTACTACTAAGCCGTGAAATCCTTTCTTTCCGTAACCGATTTTCTGCTTTCCTCCATTACGGCTCACGTTCCGCGAGACCGAGCACCTCTTCTTCACACACACACACACACACACACACACACACACACACCACACACACACACACACACACCACACCACACCACAGACGCACTCACGAGCGCACAAAATCAAAACCCAAATCTGAAGTTCCTCACGTGACTGAGCCACCATCCGGTGCTGCGTTTTGATTGTGGGTAAAGATACAAAAAGCTGATAGGCGCATGCGCACAGCCAAGCGTAATACCGTCATCTCCAGTAGAGGGGAAAAGAAAAAAACAACAACAACACTTAGTGAATTCTTCTGATGAGCGACAAAAGTAAAGGGGTTGGAGATTCACAAAGAAGATAATAATATATAGAATCCGCTAACACAACGAGTTCGTTCGCTGTCCGTTTATTCCGCACGTCCCCCCCCGTCACTAAAGACGACAATCGACAGCTGATCGTCCATCTTGTACGGATCTCATCTACGGCGGAACAAGAAATTCCGGTCTTGTTGTTGGCATTCGTGAGCAAACAAATATATTGATTAAACTCGACTTTGTGAATAAAAATCCCGAAAATCAATTTTACGTTCAGTTCATGGAACTGCTTTGAATTTTGACAGCATTTTGTCGGAATTTCCCAGAACCGCCACCCGGATGGAGCAAGTTCTCCTGATTAAGCTCGCCGATCACGTGGACGAGCTTAGAGCGATGACGGAAGACCGACAACCAGCTGGCTTTTAGTTTGCCCCCCCCCCCCCGATAAATTCCTTTTTGGGGGTCGGCGACTCCCCAGTAAACAGACCTGCATCATTCAGCCCGGTTTGCTTCTCGGGACTTGCGTTCACATCCTTTCTACTTAGTTCACACGTCGTCTCTGGAGAAGAACTCTTCTCAGCGTGTTTTTATGGCTAAAAAAAAAAAAAAAATAGATCCAAAGGGACCCGGCTCCAAACCTCGGGGTTTTCAAGTATAGTTATCATCAGGTCTGGGGAAACGTCGCTAAATGCGAATATTGCGAAAGGGCTCAAACTCTCCTCCCTCAACCCCGTAGTAGACTAATGTGCATGAACCTCCATTTGGATGGTCGTGTACTGGCTGACACGAAAGCTGAACCGACCCTGTCCTTCAGAAGGCTGTGCGTCTGTCAAGACAAGCTGTCCGGATGTTCTTGTGACGGTTGGTTACCGTAGGGAAGTGAAAATGACTCCGGTCTGGAGGAAACTTTACACGGATCAAGCCTACAGATGTGCGCGCCCTCTGGTTGGCAACCGATACACTATAGATAGCCGACCAAGCTTCGACACCGAGTAAATGTTATGAAAAGTCCATCTTTATTAAACCATTAAACATCAGGTAATAATGGAGATTACTTATCTTTACTAAATACGGGGATCTGTACACTTTAGTAGTCAAGTGACCTGAAAATGGCTCCCAATCTTTACTTAGTAAACACGTGATATTCTTCAGAAGGTGTCACGACACGTGAAGTTCGTTGTAACTGGCTTGAAGTAGAGAAGAAGGCGGTTGAGTCATACAAGAACTCCGCCAGAATAAACTGAGCACTTATTAACCCTAACCATAGCGGCCCTGTTGCCAGCGATGCTGTGCGCTCAGGCTTTAAATATCGCAACGGAATGGGTGAAGATGCCGATTGGCGCTCGTGACACGTCACCGTTTACGCGAGGTCACGTGATCGGTCGAGCCGAGACTCAGAGAGAGCGTGGATGTTGGACTCCTCCCTCCAACCGACATCATTGTTAGTTTTCCTCAAGAGAGTAAACGATTTATAGCTACCGACCGGCCAGGGCGCGCACCAGTAGTTATAAGGCGAACCAAAAGAGGTCTTGCTTGCCGACTGATAGCGCAGGGGGCGATACGCCGACCCATAGCATTTTAGACGTCTGCCTGTTCCCTGAGAAGGAATAGTTTCATCGATTTACGCCGGGCGGAGCCACTGAGGCCGACCAAACAGAGCTCAGCAGATCTGCTCCAAGACCGGAGTTCGACGCGGAGATTTCAATCATAGCGTTGGCAGCGATTCGAAGCGCTGACAGAGACCGGCCTGGTGTTGGTCGGGCGAGGTCTGAGTTTTGTTGCATCCTTGATAATCACTTTAGTCCAGTTTTCTCTAAGAGGAGTTTTTTTCAGTTCAAACCGAAGCTCGCTAGAAGACTGCGCCACTTGTTCTATGGCTGCAGTTTCTTATGGGTACTTAAAAGACCTGACACGAATTCGTCTGGGACACCGGCTTGGATTCCAAATGCGAAAAACGAGACTTCCTCTTATGTCTGGGACAAATATGAAGGAAATGTTATTGAACTTAAAAAAAAAAAAATGAACCATACTATGGCACAGATATTTATTACATCATTGCCACAGCGTGGAAAAGCCACAATATATTAATTGCATATTTTCTGATATTGTGTGTGAGACACGTAAGTATGTGTAGGAGCTCATCGAGAATTATTTATTATGCTTGAATTGTGCTCATATTGTTCTCTTAGGGTTTTGTACGTGCATTCCGATGGGCAAAAAAACTAACGAGGGGAGAGAGGAGAGAGAGATGGAGCGAGAGAGGAGAGAGAGAGAGATGGACCGCCACTACAGAGAGAGGATGGTAGAGATGACGTCAGTACAGAGAAAGACACATGACATCATTAGGTAGAGAGAGATGGAGAGGAGAGAGAGAGAGATGACGTCACTACAGAGAGAGGATGGTAGAGATGACGTCAGTACAGAGAAAGACACACGACATCATTAGGTAGAGAGAGATGGAGAGAGAGGATGGTAGAGATGACGTCAGTACAGAGAAAGACACACGACATCATTAGGTAGAGAGAGATGGAGAGATATCTCAATTTCAAGCAAAAACTCAAAGATAGATATTCAAATCAAACACATTCTCTCAGTGCTATCTGCCGATACCAACCGGACTGGTAAAGCTGGTTGTGAACTTGGTGTCCTGCCAAGTAAAAAGCTTCTCCGCGTGGTATCTCCGGGTCCGACCGCAAGATCCGCCAATCGCCTCGCGTGCCTATTGATTTTTCAACTTTGTTACTCTTCCTTCAACAGAACCGACGGAAATTACTCTTTCGCATGAGGGAGCACTGCCGCTTTGTGGCACAGGGCATCTCTGGAAATTTCATCTGTCATCGAGCACGTAAACAGGTTAAAAATACCAACAAGAAAAGGAGAAAAAAAACAACAACCAGTAAACGGTGGTCTGAAGCCCTGCAATCCAATCGACAGAAGCAAAGCAGGTGGAATTCGCTCCTCGAAGTTGTTATATGTTCAACTAGATTTTTTAAAGTTCAGAATTTATATTTTCATGCGGGATTTTAGAAAACTAAAGAAAAACTAGATAAGAAAAGTTTCTTTTTCTGTGATACATTACCTTTGTTGTTTTAGTAACTTGACGTTCTCGATTTTTCTGTCTCCGTCTCCCCCCTCTCTCTACTGAGGTCATCTCTCCCTGTACGACTGACGTCATCTCTCCCTGTACTACTGACGTCATCTCTTCCTGTACTACTGTCGTTCTCTCTCTCTCTACTGAGGTCATCTCTTCCTGTACTACTGTCGTTCTCTCTCTCTCTCTACTGAGGTCATCTCTCCCTGTACTACTGTCGTTCTCTCTCTCTCTCTACTGAGGTCATCTCTCCCTGTACTACTGTCGTTCTCTTTCTCTACTGACGTCATCTCTCCCTGTACTACTGTCGTTCCCTCTCTCTCTCTCTACTGACGTCATCTCTCCCTGTACTACTGTCGTTCTCTTTCTCTACTGACGTCATCTCTCCCTGTACTACTGTCGTTCCCTCTCTCTCTCTCTACTGACGTCATCTCTCCCTGTACTACTGTCGTTCTCTCTCTTTACTGACGTCATCTCTCCCTGTACTACTGTCGTTCTCTCTCTCTCTCTACTGACGTCATCTCTGCCTATACTGACGTAATCTCTCTGTACTGACGTTATTTCTCTTTGTACTGACGTAATTTCTCTCTCTCTCTTCTCTCTCTCTCTCTCTCTCTCTCTCTCCTCTCTCTCTCTCTCTCTCTCTTTCTCTCTCTCTCCTCTCTCTCTCTCTTCTCTCTCTCTGTAACTAGTAGAAAAATCCAACTTTGATTAGGACTGATAAGAAAATTCAAAGAGCTAATGAATTCCGTCAACAAATGAACTTTACATCTTCCTAATAAAAGACAAATTTTCTAGTAATTTATATGGTTAATTTCAGACGTAATTCAGCCGGTTGGCCAGGCATGTAGACGCCGCCGTAGCTTCCCTATCGAGATGTTTTCCCGAAACGACTCAAAACCACATATCGTCTCTCTCTCTCCTTCGAAGTATCGATATTAAAATATTAGATTATTTATTTCTAGATGCTTTCATTGATATTTTTCTGTAATTCTAACATGGAAACCGAGGTTTATTTCTACCGTAACGTAGCGGTTACACGGATATATTTTCCAAGAAGTCCGGTCTCGTGGGCATCTTTTATGGTCTAAAAAGTGATAAGAAGAAGAAAACAACCTGAAAATTATTTAAGTAGATATATTAGATAAATGAGTCGTAACCAATAATCTTTTAGTCTATCTTACAAATATATCATTATTATTCTTGTTACTATTATTTTACTTAAAGAAGGAGACCCATCGGTTTGCAGCGCAAAATACAGGCCATTCGACAAGATGCTGATTATTTTGGACGCCACTGTTTCATATTCCAAAGACTTGCCATTTACAGACTATAAGATGATCCTACTTGGTTTGGCTTTATAACCGTGACGTTTATCTTTCACAAACCAGAAAAACAACAATAGTACAGATTGATTTGGTTATGCAAGAATAATTAGTGACTTTGGGAGAAATCCACGACACAGTACTGAAATACCGATCGGGGCTGTTAAAGGGTCGCTTTAAATATCTCACAAGTGAATTTGCTGGCGAATCAAAGTGATCCGGCCGGCCTTTCTCCTTTAATCGGGATTAAAGATTAAAGCGCTGACATCACTTCTGCAAACGATCTACACGTTAAAGCGGACGCGACCTATTTCTTTTCTTTTTGCCCAATGACCCCCGCGCCTTCTTGCTGTCGTTCGGTTTTCACCGCCATAATAACTTCCTAACACCAACGAAACAAGCAGGCTTACTCGTCAGTGTTGGTTAACTCGTCCTGACGACGAGGCCAGCGAAACCGTGTTGCCTCGACAACGAGATCGCGTGGTGTTCGTCACCAAGGCAGGTTTACCGCTGGCGCACGTTCGGCGAACCGGAAATCGTTCCAGGTGTTCCCGATTCGTCGTCAGCTGGCACTGCGACTACCCCAGGTCGGACTTCGACCGTACAGGTGATCAATCTATCCGGAATCTACCTTAGTGATCGATAGTGAGAGGAATCCAATTTTTTTTAAAATTATATTCATCTTCTCTTTCCAGTTGACCATTATTTGACGGTTCCTGGCGAAAGCAATACCTTTATTCTTTACGAGGTGACAGGGCTGGTTGCAAATTAGGGGTTGTCCCACAGAAACTTACTGGCTTTGACACAATCGAGGGCACTGTTTTTCAACCCTTAAAAACCGAGACAATAATAACAGCAATCAGTCAGTTTTTCCACTCATTTATTATTATTTTACTGTAAATGTGTTTTAGACTCGCAACGTAGTAATCTTGGTGACAGCAAAACATTAAAAGAAGCAAATTAGTCTAGGGGGATATGCGTGAGGCGAATAAATATGTAATTTGTGGCACAAGGGATACAAATCCGCTGGGGGGCAGGTATTACTTAATTGCAATTGACAAAGAAAGTACAGCTTTAATTTTTTATCTTTAATGGCTACCACAGAAAGCCAAACAAGCACCTCTCTGCATGAATACGTCGCATCTGTTAATATACGCCCAGTGTCGAATAAATTGTACTTCAACAAAAGCCAAAACGAGACGAAAGGGGAAAAAAATAACAGATTGTTTAGTAGTTGTAAAACATCTTTTTCTTAAAGCTGAACTTTAGAGCTAAGAGAACGAATGAAGCTGAAACTGTGCTTAAAACGGTTTGGAAAAAATAGTTTTCAGTTATAGTTCTGGCTGTAGAAGTTGGTGAAGTCCTTGCACACACCTTATGTTTTTAAACAAAATATTTGGCTGGTCAGCATCCGTGTGCTAAACGTTAAGCTGCATTTCCTGCATAATAAAGCCAATTAAGCATTGTACCTTTAAATTCACGTGGTCTATGAACTAATCGGCAGTACAGATGTCTTTTAGAGATGCAACTGTAGAGTAGTGATACGATATTCATCCGTGAGTGGGCAGCTCGCAATATTGTTTCGGCTATTTAATGCTATTCGAAAAAGAATGTACATAAAGGGCAAGCAAGTCAATGGTATAAACTGCGTATTGATCGAGATTACATAGAAAAAACAAAACACATTAGAACTTTTTGCGAAGGGAAGGTAAACCTTTGATCTCTCGCGCGGGAAATCGGAAACCGAATTTTCAGCTCGCTCGGCCGGAAGTTCTACGTTGTCTCTGTCATGGCCGACAACTCCGAGCGCGTTACTGTCTCACCATCCAATGTTTGACTGACAACTAGACTGGTTCACCTAACAGAAAACTCTTCATCTGTTCTTTTCCTGATGCCACGGAGAACTAAAAGAAAAAAATTTTTTTTTTTTTTACCGTATTCACGTAAACTTAGGCTGGGCGAAAATTCATCTTTAATTCCACGGTGATCGAGACTAGCAGAGAGAAGAGAATCAAGACGCGGACCCCCGTCTCCTGTTACCTCGATATCGCATCAACAATAAAAATCGTTAAAAGGAGAGTTTCAAGTAATTAAAGATGAATTATCGTCAAGTATAACATAATATTAGATATTTCATAAATGGTAAATATCTATAATCACCGTGAAAAGCCATTATTTTGTTCTATAATCCACATTGTAAATTTTAAAAAAATAATACAGATATATTTTGGTTAAAAAAAGAAAAAGGTGTCACTTTAAATGCACACAATCTATAAATAATTAATTAATTCGATGAAAAGCAGTTTCGATTTTCTTTCTGCTGACTTTTCACCTGCGTTAGTTGCTTCTTCTTCAAATTACATTAAGTAGTAGGCTTTCCGAAAGTCTATTTTTCCCATAATGCTCCGCGTAGTCGGCCCCTTTTGACCCTAAATGTTATTGCAAAAGCCAACCACGAGAAAAAGGTCTCTGCGATAGGAAAACTTGACCTGCAACATGATCATGGCAAGCTTCCATTTATGCGCTATCCAGGTATGATTAATTAGTCTTCCTTTGATTACAATTCATCTTCAAACAGTGGATGACTGCAGAAACTTTAAGAGCTTTTGATGCCAGAGATGCTGGAACAGTGAAACGTTTATGAGACGGCTTGGTAGGATTTATTTACGACCAATTTTCGCCAGAGCCCCTTGATCGGCGAGGGCTGTTCCACTTAAACTAACGTATCTCGCTGCATCTGAGATTTGGCAGTAAATATGTCGGGACGTAAAACTCAGTTCTGTTCCGCCAGATGCTTACGAGACAGACTTACCCACGCGGGTGATCGCGGCAAGATGCGGAGGCTGGAACCTATCGCTTACCGCGATGGCGGGCATCAAGAGATCCGTTGACGCTGCAGCATCGAGAATTCGCATCGAAAGTTTGGCCGAGCTGAGATTTCCTGCTCACTCTTAGCCGGGTAGGCGGAAGGATACGTCCAACCACGGAGTTAAGCGTGATGATTTTTTTGGCCAGCGTTAATTTCACCCAACACCTTACTGAAACCATTTGTCACGTGACTACCGCCAGGTTAAAGAGCTCGTTTTTTTTTTCATTTTTCAGTAAATGGTGGCAAGTGGCAGCGAACCTCTATCAGAGAGAAGCCAGTAAATCCCTCGCAGAGCCGTATTCACCATTACTAACTCAGCTAATGTCAGGTGTTTTGACCAGATGTTTTTAGTCACGTATCACTGTGAATCCAGTCAGTCAGATGATGTACTCACTCAAAAGTTTAGTACTATAAAATTGTAACATCAAACAGATTGATTGATTTTAAAAAATGAACAAGTTTACATGTAAAATGAACTTGATGGATCTGCTGTTTCTTATGGCGGGAAGTGTAAATTTCGGGGACAATTGAAGATGGCTGCAGTCTCAAATCAGGCTCAATATGTTATCTTAGACGGTGTTTGGTTTTGATTGAAGTTAAGAACCAAAATCCAGTTTTGCACAGATATGTTGTGTGGGAAAGGCATCATTATTTTTAGAGACCCTTTTTTACAGTTCTCCATGCTCACTCAATAATTGACCCCCAGAAAGCAGCTAAAGGAGGTTTCGAACTTCTTTCATTTTCACCGTCAGAAGTAACATCCAGGAAGTTTTCCCTTCTCGCGTATTGTTAGATGTGGGATTGGCAAACTTCGAATGGATTGCACGGCCAGTTAAGAATATTTCCAGAAAGGGACAATTCAAGAGTTTGTTTTATAAGTCCTATTAAATGTCTCAATATTAGCTTTAATCAATTTATCCAATGTTATTTCATTTATAGAGAGATTCCTGTAGCATTGCAAGGCAATCCAGTACACCTCTCTCCAAACAAGTAACCCAGAACATAGATTTCCCAATCATAGATCCAATTTTATCTTGTGTTAAAAACTGCAGTATTAAGACCTTGAAGACTGAAACTTAGGTTGTTTAAATGACACAACATATCAGACAAGGGCGATCCATAAAGAACGCTTGTCCTTCATAGCATAATTCAAAAAGTCCCATCAGTACGTTCCCCCGGGATAGCCATCGGACTAGAGACAACGTAGAACTTTCAGCCGATGTGTCATCCTACACAATGAGTCCATTTAATATCGCATTTGCTCATAAAATTATTTATCAAGGAAAACATTTCTCGTCCTGTAGTGCAGGTTGGCAATGAATGACAAAACAGAATATCTTCCCGAATGCTACAATTATGTATGTAGCGAATGTATACCGAAACCTAAGCTACAACCAGCTGCCTGTTGTCTCGTCAAATTGCAAAGAATAGTAGTTACTCCAACATGACCCACAAGTTTACAGAAAGCATCATCTGCCATGTCATCTGTGCAGCATGACAGTATTATTTGAAAGAGGTATAATGTCTACTTTTCAGCTTTTTCTTCAAGTTCACAATTTACCATATCTTTTGCCGCTGGTAAAATGAATTGTTCGACTATTTTGGGAGGTAATACTGTTTCGGACACCCTGTAGCTCACAAGATAGCAGGCGTCAGGCATTCTTGTTTTGGTCACAAGCAATAGACTGCATAGGGTTCTGACTGGTTTTCAATTGTTCAGCCTTGCGTTTAAAATTGTACAGATTCTCTTTAGATTGGCCATGATTAGTCTCAAAATGACTACAACAAAGATGGTCTGAGACCATTGTTCGATAACACTTCAAAACATAATACACAGTGGCTGAGGATATTCAGAGAATCTCCTGTAAAGGTAAATCCAAATCCAGTGTAGCTTTCATCGCATTTACACCTTTTAATTCTATTTGTATCCGCTGTACGTTTTCTTTGTGGATCTCACGGGATGATGAAGCCATTATTTCGGGTACAGTAAATGCTTTTGTTTGTGAGTTTACCAGTTTCTCCATCATTAAACGGAGCTGTAATTTTAAAAAAAAAAAATAGAAAAATGTACTTGACACATTATAACTTATATCAATTGTCCTGTAACAATACGAACAACACGGTGAGATAGAGAGATACTGGTTTTAAAACATGTTATGCGTACTTGTGTAATGAATCCTGACTGCACTATTATAGTGCTACTTTACATTGTACTCGCTCACATCCAGAGTTTCCAGCTGCAGGAAAATGTCTCCAGGTAAGGAAACTTTCTGCGTAAAATGGATTTAGATGAAGAGATTGGGAATCTTTTTAGTATGGAGTTAACACGGTTGTACAATAATTTCCTCGATAACTTTTAACTTAAAAAAACAACAACAACTGAATTTCGAAAATTGGAAAGTATATCATGTGCCATTACATAGGCTTTATTGTGTATCCCGTTTTGGCGAAACCCTGTCATAGTGCGCGGGCTATACGTGGAAAAGTTCCGCTGGTCCGCTCTGTCGCTAGCCATTTCCTTACAAAGGAAGTATCGCCGTCACCATGTTGTACTCTGAATCCGTACTTCGATGAGACTTTAATGATGGAAGAACCCAAGCAACTTCGTTTCATTTGCTAGCGAGGAAAAAAAAGAGAATTTATTAGCGATTGCGGTTACACGATATATACGCCGCGAGAAATAACGAGAATTCATCTGATTTAGCCTATTTGGGCGGCACGGAGTTGTCCGTTGCGTGATAAATCTGCCAAGCACCTAGCGGCGAAGAGCTGCGGGGGTGAGGGAAGATCCTGATCAACGTCGAAGACAGGCAGATGTACCTCGCCACACGTAGCTACTTGTACCGGCCACCGTGACCGGGGTAATACAATGGTTTTCTGGATACGAGGGCCGCTCCTAGCAACCGAAGTTTCTATGAATTCTGTGACGAAATGGTAAAACTGGCGGAACAACAGGGGCTGTAACTGAGTCCCAGAAGTAGCTCTGAAAGGAAATTCAGGATAACGTTAGTTCCTTATTCGAACGCTAAATTTTAGCTAATTAAAAAATATATATATGCTTAACAGTTATTATTCCGTCATCCCTCAAGTAAAGTACTTCCACAGTCATTAGGAGAGGCACCTGCTGTTTAACAATAAAAAGCGAAACAATGAATGTTTTATAGGTGCGCAGTAGGCAAATTCTATACAGAAACTCTCTGTATGAAATCCACGCCTGGGTTTTGCTTTTTGAAATTAACTGTCTAGTATTTAAGATCAGAGATAGGTGCAGTATAAGAATCAAGGCAAGGCGTCGTAGATTAGGCTTCGGATAGGTGATGATTAGATTTAGGATCAGGTGTACGAGTTAGGTCCAACCTACGCCTGATCCTAAACCTACCTTTAAACTTAATCCACACCTGACCCCAAGTCTAATCACCAGCTATTCTACGCCTGATCCTAAACCTACCTTTAGAGTTCAGTTTAAGCTCTTGCTACTTAAGAGTTTATATTATCTGTGTTTTCGGTTAGATATGGTTTAGGAGCAGTTTTAAATTATCGCAGGACTTGTGGTTGGGCTAGGGTTAAGGTTAGATTTAATATTGCATTAAGGTGGATGTAGCTTTCAACAGTTGCTTAGTCTAAAGGTTGAGGTATGGGCTAGAAGTACGCTTAAGCGTATCTGTTCTGGTTTAGCTTAATCCCTCTGGTCAGGATATTGGATAGTTAGGCTGCGCTAATGCAGAAGTAGTGAATAAGGGATTAGTTTCTAATAGACGAGTAATTCAGATGCAGTTGAATTCTAATGCTCATACGAGCTCCGAAGTTAAATGTTTTTTTTTTTTTTCTTTCTCTCATTTAATGCATAACGATGAACGGAAGCCAGTATTTCTGTCAGGAAGAGTATCACGTTATCTCCAGAGAACGCGGGCTTGTTGTCCTTTGTATCCAACAAAGCTCATCTTACCTGTATGAACACAATCGGTGCCTGCGCATCTTAGCCTATACACACAAAGCTGTTTCCTTCCGCCCAGTCTGGAAATGCTTGTTTTTTGTTCTTGTTTTATTTGCAATAAACTCTGTCATAAAAATGCCGGAAACAATAGATCATATATTTTTTTTTTAATTGGTTTCACTCCTCGGTTACTCTGTCGCCCTGATGCCATCGTTTTGCTCGATAGTTTCGCGTGGTTTATCCGAAGAAGAAGAGAGAGCGAAACCCGGAAGACCAACCGGCCGGGGGCGAAGGGAGGCTACCGCCGTGATCTCGTGAAAACGGTGGCCGTAAGTCGAAAAAACTCGCGTGCCAGACAGACGAAGCCGTCCCGAAGCGGTCAGCTGGGTGCCGCGTGGACCTCGCGAACGAATAAGTCGTTTCGTTGATGGCGGCAGAAGATGTCAAGAGCCTTGGCAGTTGGAGGATGTGTGTGGGAAGTGCACCAGAAGCCGGTACCAGACGTGGATGTGAAAACCAAGAAATGGTTTACGGCGGGCAACTGGATGCTAACGTGAAATTTCTCGGCCGCTTTGCAGGCGGTCGTTATGAATCTAGCCTGATATGCTGCAGCGACTGGTTTACAGAATATTAACAGGGGGGGAGAGGGGGGAGAGATGGAGAGAGAGAGAGAGATGGAGAGAGAGAGAGAGAGAGAGAGAGAGAGAGAGAGAGATGACGTCAATATATATATATATATATATATAGAGAGAGAGAGAGAGAGATGACGTCAATATATATATATATATATAGAGAGAGAGAGAGAGAGAGAGATGACGTCAATATATATATATATATATATATAGAGAGAGAGATGACGTCAATATATATATATAGAGAGAGAGATGACGTCAATATATATATATATAGAGAGAGAGAGATGGAGAGAGAGAGCGGTTCTGATAATATCTGACGTTAAGCATTGCCTTCTACCTACTCACCAACAGTAATCCCTTCCTGCACTCAGCACGAACGTTTAAAATCCTAATAAATAAATTGTTCGGGTAAAGGATCATCAGCGGTCTTCCCCAGAGTTGCTTTAATATACATATAGGTCTAATCTAGTGAGTTTTCGCTAAATTTAGCTGAACGCCTACATTTAAATGGCAATTTCGAAGATAAAGAAGACGATGGGTTAATTACATAATGCGACCGATAGGACCCCTTCCCGTTAAGAGGGGTTAGCACAAAAACCATTAGAAACACTAGGGTGAAATAAGGTCGACCCTGAGACCCCGATGCTCGTCTCCACGTGTCGGGCGACTGACGTACAATAAGACAGGAAGTCAGACGTTACCTGAAGAGAGAGTCGTTTTTTGGGTCCATGCGGCTGACGATTTTTGCTCAGTGGAATTCTCAGCTCAGTAGAAAAGGGTTTTTAATGGAATAGAAGGTTCCGGTGAACGGAAAAGCTTAGGAAGAGGTGGTGTGTATGTGTGTGTATGTATGTGTGTGTGTGTGGTGTGTGTGTGTGTGTGTGTGTGTGTGTGTGTGTGTGAGAGAGAGAAACACTTCTGCTGCTGCTGTTCTATGGTAGGCAACTCGATTGGAAAGGAAATTTCTCGGCTCTCGTCTCATGACAACCGGCCGCTGTTAGCTCTTCGTTCAGCTGATCGTGAAGCGTGATTTGTCTCGGCCGACCTAAGGGCAAAAGTTAAATCTCCATTTTCTTTTGTTTGTTTGTTATTATTAAGTCTTAAATACATATTTTTGTAATGTTTTCGCAGCATGGAAATCCTTCCATCCGGATATACGAAAGAGCGAAGCAGCTTTAATTAGATGATGAGAAACCGAAAACATTCCCAGTTTTCTTGAGAATAATGGAAAACTGTTTTAAGTTAAAATACTTGAGACAAACAAATATCATGCAATTTTGTATATTTATTTAAATAAACAAGAAAACAAAATTTACAAGCGCTGAAGAAATCAAAGGGACGTAACTCATATTCTTTATTTGCCAGTTTTGGGGTTCTTTTCTTTAGCAAACAAGGATATGATTTATTCGTGACCGAGTAAGCTAAACTTAACGGCTGTCCCCTGTCCCCTTAATTCCCGACAGAAGGCGCCCCAAATAAGTAATTTCTTTCTTGATGGTATTCAATTTTTAGCGCGAAGCGACTGTTGGAGCGACAGACTTCGATCTGGCCGTGTGTGTGCTTGCGTCTCAATTGGTGGGCAATCCTAGTTCCTTCAGGCTACCCAGGAACGAACCTACCAAACGTCCCTTACAGAACTCCCTTTTTTATTAAAAAAAAGACTTTCTAGATGTGGGGAGGTGAAAACAGGAGTCACAAAGAAAGGTACGTGGCCGGCTGGTGAAGGAGAGGAGGAGAAGAAACTGTGCCGAAGAGGACACGTCATGTTTGACGGGATGCCAACCCGGGCTCTAATCCAGTAGGCCACCCACCAGACCATTTTTTCCGAATCAGATTATGCAGATCTTGAAGGAATATGGGATTTTTAAAATTTAAATAACGGCAGATGTTGCTGATTTTTTTTTTTTTAAATGTATCGATTACACTCCGTGCAGTTATTTGTTTAGTACGGGAAAGCGATTAAATCCGAGAGATTTGTAAACGATATCGACCTGCGTTGATTTATTTCTAGAAAAATGACACATACTTTCACTTTTTAAAATCTTTTTTTTTTTTTTACGAAATGAAATTAAATCATTTCAAAGATATATATATTTTTTTCTATGTTCCATTCAAGAAATAATCACAGATAAAGTCGAAAGTGAGGTTAAAATTGGAAATTAAAAACGAGGCCAGCAGTCAGTCACACAGGAACCAGCGAGCTGGTACCGGAAGTAAACTTGTTTTATCGGAGAAACGTTTTGTTCAAGCGGCGGAGAGGCGGAGGAATATCGCGACCCATGGCAAGGCCTTAGGAGAAATAAATTCATGTTTAACTGGTTTTTTAAATTGACTTAACATCGTTGCCATCAACAGATACTGCTGGCGTTCACTTGCATTTCCGTTACCGATTTTTTCTTGTTGTTGTTATATGAGGTAAAGATGGGGGCTTTAGACGGTTTTTGTTTGAAGTTCCCTATGAACGGGAAATGGGAATGATCGGTAGAGCTTGTTGCTGCACACACATTCAAATCCTTCACATATTTGGGAAGTGAAGTCTGCCTGTTCACAACGGCAGTCTCACACGTATTATATCTTCTGAAAGAGTTCCTACTTGAAAAAGGACACTTGATCACACCTCCCCGATGTTGCACGTTTTAACAACTAGTAATTATTATTAGAACTCGGTCATAGTAGCGATATTTCGTCACCTAACCTTTCAGATACATTGAAAGATTCTGGTGGACCCTTTCACTTAGCCGCATGCTTTCTTTTGACGTCCGCCATTCAAAGGAACCTCTTAGTTGGGGGGGGCAGGAAGCCCAGCAGATGATAACCAAACACTCCCTACTGTCCATCAGTTAGCAAGGTAAGGCGTTGCCCAGTTAAGATAGATTTCTAACAGTGTTCAAGCAACCGTAGAAGAAGTCTACCACACAAAGGACAGTCTCACAAACTACTGATCTCTTACTTAAGCAGGTCTGTGTATCTCGACTGTCTAATCGTCTAGTGTAATAAATGTTACTGCTCTGAAAATATAAAATATAACAATTTAAAACATTCAACTGAAATACTATAAATAATGCGATGGGTTAGAGAGGGAAAAAACCCCCACATAAACAAGAAAAAGAATTAAATATTAAAAAAATAATAATAAACAGTCCGATGTTTAAAGTTTTAACGATGTTTTGAAAATCATTTGTCAGATTACTGGCCGTTCGTAGGAATTCTTTATGCGGTAAAACCACGAATAGATGACGTTGCGTTCAGTATTCCTAAAAAAAAAACACCTCCTCTTGCTAGCTTCAGATCAAAAGCCAGATTCCCTTCAGAATATAAATGCGAAAGTTATATGAAATGGTCACTGCGCTAAAATTCTTTCGTATGCCTTCTCCAAGAAAGCCCTACCGTCGGATACACACTCTCGGCGTATAGTAAAGGAAGACAACTCTAGTAAAAGTCTAGTTTCTCGCAGATTTTTTTTTTTGTTGTTGTAAATGTTAACGATTCACACAACTATTTCCATACTCCAATAAAACTAGAAACATCCAGTTTTCCTTATACGGACAACGTCAGGAAACTTCGCGAGGTCTGGACGTCATGGTGAACAAAGTATCCCGAACAAGTGATTGGGCTGAACGAAAATGGGAGAAGATATTGGCCCTGGAATTAGTGGCGCTGCTTATTAGACAGTGACAACTCCATTCGTTACTCCCGACGATATTGCGGCCGACAGCACTTATTCGTTGTTCCAGCAGAAAGGCCTGCGATTTATTTGGTGGCAAATAATCATCTCCAAACCGGAGATTTTTCTTATCCATTAAATTCTACACGCTGACAACTCCGAATAATCGATGATTTCCACTTGTCAAAGCCAATAACAAACGGCGAAAAAAGAGAAGAATCCGTTTTGACATTAAACAAAAAGAATTAATTTTGTTTTCCAAGATAGTAGAAATTTTGCATGGAAAATTTGATTACGGTACTTAGAAGTTACCAGCAAGACACGGTGTCTTGCCAATAAACTACCGATCCTGAAGAGATAATTTCGTAAGTCCCATTATCGGAAGAAGAGAGAACCCTGAGAGAGAGCGAGAGAGAGAGAGAGAGAGAGAGAGGAGAAGAGAGAGCGAGAGAGAGAGAGAGGGGGGGACGTCAGTACAGCGAGAGATATGACGTCAGACAGAGAGAGAGAGAGAGAGAGAGAGGAGAGAGGAGAGAGAGGAGAGAAGAGAGAGAGAGAGAGAGGGACGTCAGTACAGAGAGAGATATGACGTCAGACAGAGAGAGATATGACGTCAGTACAGAGAGAGAGAGAGAGAGGGGGGGGCGTCAGTACAGAGAGAGATATGACGTCAGTACAGAGGGAGATATGACGTCAGTACAGAGAGAGATATTGACGTCATACAGAGAGAGATATGACGTCAGTACAGAGAGAAGAGAGAGAGAGAGAGAGAATGAGAGAGAAGAGAGGGGGGACGTCAGTACAGAGAGAGATATGACGTCAGTACAGAGAGAGATATGACGTCAGTACAGAGAGACTGGCGACCACGTTAATGGCGTCGTTCTCGAATATTCTCCAAACTTCTGCAGAAATACCATTTTAACAACTACCTGAAACGATTGTCGTCAAATTGTATCCGAGGTTGTTTTTGGTATAAGCAGTCGGTTTCGTAAGGTGACAGTTGTGCTAAATCGTTTGCCTCTCATCAAGAGAGATTATTCTCTTACCCGTTTCCGTTTTGCCATGCATCACCTATACAGGTAGCCACGAGAATCTCTTCTTCGAACCGACGTCAGAACATAACAGGAAAACCGTCCTGGTGTCAGTTTCTTAAACGAAGCAGAGAAGAGCTGGCAGAATGTGGGGAGGGGGAGATAACCGCACGCTTATCGAGAAATGCTCTTAGTAGAACTCTTTACTTTATTATTTCTTGATGTGCGAGGAAACCTCGGCGCCAAGGTGGCGAAGAGAAGAACGAGAAAAGGCCCCGTAGGTTAATACGCAAAACAGACTGGGTTCCCGATCGGGGTTCGAACTCGGGCTCTCTCAGCTTAATGGACACCGTCAAGTCTGCCACGAAAACTTAGCTTGACAAAATTTTTAAGGGGCAAAAGGAAAGATGTTGATCACGCTTCGGAATTATCACTAAACATTTGTAAATTATTCATGTGAAAATAATGAAGGGAGATTTAAATTTCAGAAAATAACCCAGTGCAGTGAGTGTTGCATGACACCATGGAGGTCAATACGGTTGTCTGCTAGCGCCAAGAAAATTTATAATTGTGTGCCACTGAGTATTCTTTGATTTATTATTAATTTTTAAAAAAATATAAATTAATAAACCTAAATAATTAGAACTGGCGGCCGTTCAAAGAAACAGACCAATTCTCTTTCCTGATCCGGGGATCAATGAACAAAGGTTAGCAGGCATTATTTAAAACAAAAAGAAAAATGTTAGTGCAGATCAGAAGAAACTGTTCAAAAGCCGTCAAAAGTACGAGATCAGCAGAGCGATAAGTTCCGAAATGGTGTCGAGGGTGAACGGGGCATGAGGCAGCCGTACTCAGTGGTTATGGTTACGAGCGAGGCTTCTCTCGACTTTTATACTGTGACGGCTCGTGTAGCACCGATTTCTTCGGGTGTCACGCTTTCCCACCGGTCGGGAAAGCTATGTTCGGTTCTTCCGCCCCAACTCGGCGCGCGTCGGGCGCTTTCCGTGTCGCCTATTGCTTCCGCTGCCTTGCAACAACCCCTCTTTGCCGCTTCCGGATAGTGTTTGGAGTCCCATTTTATTATGTGGGTACAGCGATGCTTCCCTCTTGCGTGGAAGGTTTCTGTTCCGTTTACTACGGTAATAATAAAGTAAGTGGACTAAGATGAAATTTATAAAAAAAAGAAGGGCAAGGCATCTATACTAATGAAATACAGACCTTCACGGACGCTAATGCAAAGAATGACACTTATATATATTTTAAAAAGAACCCAACAAACCAAAGGTCCTCTGTGCCCAGAAAAGGGGAGATTCCATAGTGAGAACACAACTGATGTTGGCCTGTAACAATGAAATGAACTGCTCGTGGTCAGGCACTCTCTGATATCCAGTTATTAGAGTCCATCAGTAAAAGATAGAGTACCAGAACAAAAGTCAAGCGTCTGTCATAGTCAACACTCCAATAAAGTAATAATAATAATAATAATAATAATAATAATAATAATAATAAACGTTTAGTTTAAGCTTCAGAAGTTTTGCTAGCAAGATGAAGCCATTAATTCAGCTTTTATGTAATTCGGCTCTCTGGGGTAACCGCATTCGCACCTTATCTTTCTGCTTGGAGAGGCACCAGTTTATAAGGATTCAGTAAGTTATTAGCCGGAGACAAAATACGTTGTTTCCCCTCCCCCCCACACAACCCCACCATCCTCTTTTCCCTTCCCTTTCCCGTTTCGATCTTTCAGAACGTTATTCTCTTTACGCGTCAAAGAAGCCAGCTGAGATATCCTCGCCGCCGATAGACCGAGCACAAAGAAAGCGAGGCTGACAGTGCATCGGCGGTCGGTGGAGTCTCTGCACTCTCCCAGTCCCCGGGTCCGATTTTCTCCTCCTCCGCCAGTTTCCGCAGGAGACCAAACGGCGCAGGCGACGACCGCATCTCAGGGCGTAATTAACGACCCGACACGACAAGCGAACACAGCGAGTAGAAACTTGGCAATCCCTTCGTTTCTATCGATAATCCGTTCGCCTAGATACCAACAACAACTCCCCCCACACACCCTTACGTCGGGTTTTTGGAATCCTTCATACGAACGGTTAGTTTCCCATTGTAAAGCCCTAAGCCGTCTGTTTCCAAAAAAAAATAAAGCGACAACATTAGAAGACGGCGATCATTATCGGCCGCCATGGTCTTGTCTTTCTCTCGTCGCGGGATGACGTCACGACAACAGTTGGCGAAACCGTCATGCGCGGTCAGAAGGCAGCATCCACCGGATATGGATGGCCTGGAGAAGTAGATTTCGGCTGGGCGTCTGTCTGCCTGTAAGAGGTCGAGAGGATGTATTCACACTCTGGCGAGGTGAGTTTGTCGCCAAATGTCGCTTACCGACCCCCTTTTTTTTTCCCCTACCAATAAAGACAACCCTTAGATCTCATGATTCCGACGGACTAGAGTCGGGTTTATACGCAGCTGAAGGTTTTCTGGCGTAGATCGTCGGTGGAGCTCCCCCTACCTTTAGGAGTACACAGTAAAGGGGAAACAACCCTGATCTCTTTGTTACAGGGGTAACTTGTAGTAACCCTTAATTAAACGTAGCCATGAGCGACTTCGTATAGGAAAAGACTTGGACTCTTATGACGTAGATGATAGCCCTTCCGTCTACACCTTTAATTAGGAAGTACTGCTGTCCTAACAACTTAACCCTCTAATAACCAGCCGAGGTCTGCCCTGTACAGAAGAAACCGAAATATAAGTTGCAAGGAAAAATGCTGCAATGGTTGGTTCAGCTGAGATCGTTTATATCCTGGTTTTGTTAAGAACGACCATTGCTGTTAAGACTGTAAACCGCGCGCTGTAAGGATTAGCCTATACTGCGCTCTACTGGGTTATTACGCTCTGCGCTCACCCTCGTGGGTGGGCGCCACGTTATGCGCAGTAAGCAGAATCCCTTTTTTTTTTTTTAAAAAAAAAGAACCCCGCCATGTTGAGCCACGTGACCAACGTGGAAACAATCTCCATCAACCTCCTCCTACCGAACTCCTGAAAGAAGAAAGCGGGGGGAAGGAAACAGGAAGAAAATAATTATGCGGAATGACCGACTTCTTCCATCCGCTGAACCTTAGGGGGTTTTTTTCGCCCGCGACCATCAGCCGACGAGAGTCACCCCCTACGGGGTTTTTAGAAAGGGGATCGGTACTCGAACGATGGCCGGTGGTGACCAGGTCACGAAAGCAATTAAAAAAGAAATAAATCTTGAGGCTTACGGGAGGGATTATAGGGTGCCCCTATATATAAATAAAGGAAAGGGCGAAATAAAAGTACGATGCAGACGTTATAAAATAACTAAAAATGACCCAGTAATAAAAACGGGAGAGGGAGAGAGAGAGAGAGAGAGAGATGACCGTCAGTACAGTGAGAGAGAGAGAGAGAAAGAGAGAGATGACGTCAGTAGAGAGATGACGTCAGTACAGGACAGAGATGGGGAGAGAGAGAGAGAGAGAGAGAGATGACGTCAGTAGAGAGATGACGTCAGTACAGACAGAGATGGGGAGAGAGAGAGAGAGAGAGAGAGAGAGAGAGAGATGACGTCAGTAGAGAGATGACGTCAGTACAGTGAGAGAGAGAGAGAGAACGAGAGAGATGACGTCAGTACAGACAGAGATGGGGAGAGAGAGAGAGAGAGAGAGAGATGACGTCAGTAGAAGATGACGTCAGTACAGACAGAGATGGGGAGAGAGAGAGGAGAGAGAGAGAGAGAGGAGAGAGAGAGAGAGAGATGACGTCAGTAGAGAGATGACGTCAGTACAGCGAGAGAGAGATGACGTCAGTAGAGAGGTGACGTCAGTACAGCGAGAGAGAGAGAGAGATGACGTCAGTAGAGACAGAGATGGAGAGAGAGAGAGAGAGAGAAAAAATCGAATTATGCAAATTTAGACATTCGTTTAAGACCGGATACTTGGCTTATCAACTTCCCTACCCCGCCCCCGATATCCAGAACATTCCTCAGTGTTCGCTCACGCACGGCAGACAGTTCGCATAACTGCTTTCCAATGCATATCTAAGCAATGTGGGAAAACTCTTCAGCTGTCTGCGAAAACATTCATCCATCAAATTGCTGAGAACGTTTACTTTAATAACAAAGCGATGGACCTTACACTCTTTTCGCAGTTCGATCAGTTTCTCTATCCGCATCCAGTATCGGAACAACAGGTTGTTTTTTTTTTTATTATTAGAAAGAGCGCGACCCCGCAAAGATTAGACTCTGCGGCCTTCATGCAGCTGGGGATTCTGGAAAAATACGAATGCAATTTGTTCTTTCATATTTGGGAACCCGAGGTCGGTAAATACGGTAGACAACAGCAATAACGATTGGATGCCGTCATCACTCGCTGTTTCGTACGAACCAATCAATGAGCTACTTCCCGAGGCTTTCTGTAGCAGATTATCCCTCGCATTCGTTTGTTTTTTTTTAAAGCCAGATTCCTCTGTATGCAGAGTCACGCGGCAAATGTGACAAAGTAAAACAAGCGGGTCGTGGAGTTTCATATTAAGTGGAAATTTCTGGTATTGCTGGTCTATTTGTGTTAACCTGATCTCACCTCCCCCCCCACAACCTTAAAAAATAATCAAGCTTTCTGTGGACTTTACGTGTACTTTGTCCGCTTTTACTGTTCCTCGGCTGGTGCACGGACAGTAATAGTCTTTCCGGGGACTCTGAACTAACATAGATAAGGTGGTTAGTGACGAACGAGGTTACTGGCTGAATAGCTTCACCCGGTGTTCGGGCTCTGCGTGGACTTACAACCTGAAGAGCAGAAGCCGGGTGTGTGTCGGACTAGACTTAGATACCGAGGTTCGAAATAGCGGCTGTTTGTTCTGAAGCCATACATCGCATAGCAGCGGAAGATGTGATCTGGGGTAATACTCGATGGGTAACACGTGTGCTCAACGGGGTCCATTTGTCTAGTGCTGGGCAGCAGGCTACAAGGTGCGATGACCTGACTCTTTTTAATTTTTTTGGGCTGCACGGCGTGGTAGGGGTTTTCAGAGAAAGATGAGATGGAGGGAGAGAGAGAGAGAGAGAGAGAGGGGGAGGAGGAGAGAGAGAGAGAGAGATGAAGATGGAGAGAGAGAGAGAGAGAGAGAGAGAAGAGGCGAGAGAGAGAGAGAGAGAGAGAGAGGAGAGAAGAGAGAGAAAAGAGAGCTGAAGATGGAGAGAGAGAGAGAGAGAGACTGAGCGAGAGAGAGAGAGATCGAGAGAGAGGAGATAGAGAGATGGGGGATTTATCGGCCAGATTTTACAGTTCTTTTGTAGACCACCTGCTGTGCTGTGGCTGTCTGGTGACCAGAATAAAATCGCGTCTCTCCCCCCGCCACACACACAGACACACAATGGCGGACATACCGTCACATTTAGATGAGACTTACTACTGGCTCACCATAAATCCCCAAGCTGTATGGCGCCACACCCATACAGGATGAACGCTCTGAAGATTTCGAAAACCTGGACTAAAATTCACAGTGCTCCAAAAGACGTCCGCAGTTTGGTGCTTGGCTGAATGTAGTCGACGACGGACAGAGTGGCTTGGGTCCTGACACTGATGAATGAAAACGACCGGGTTCCTCTCCATAGAAACCAACTTAAAAAGTAAACGGTAAGGTCGCAAGGGTTGCGGTTAAAGCACACGAAGTTGTATGCAGGCCTGGAATAGAAGTATCTAATTTACATCGAGTTCCGTGAATGTTATAGTAAATGTAAGAAGCAGAGCCACTTTCTCAAAAAGAAACCTTCCCATTTTTTAATTCTCTCACGAAGTTCTGTTACAATTCTTTGTTTGAAGGGGGAGATAACTCGTGCCACTATCCTCATGCATTCCGGCATCTTTTAATTAACTATTCTGCCCAAGCACAAAACTCTAATTAATTAATTAATTCTGATAACTCACGTAACAATACGACAATGTCTCCGGGCTGGTTGCAAACGCAGAAGAGCCGGAGTGTTTCCGAAATCGTTTTCGACACGTAAATCTGCTGCATCTCGGCGTAGTAGCCGGCTTGGAAAGGGTCAAGCGCCCAGCGCCTCGAAAATATGGCAGCTGGTCGCAGAATCCAAACCCTAACCGCGGATTTCGGCCTCATTGAGCCATCGCTGGCGCAGAGAGAGACGAGAAAAAATAATGCATATTTTAGAAAAACGACTTATTAATAAGGATATTTTGCAGTTTACGGAACGTGAAAAAGTCGGTTTTACTTGTAATAAAATTTAACAAATTCACAGCTAAATGGTTGCATAGAATTTAAATATAATAACCCAGCCACCCCGGGTGGTGGTGGGAGCAGTTTAGCGCAGTGGATGCTACAATTAACAATGTTCAATATAGAAAAAAAGTACAAATGTATCTTTTCGTACACTTTTATTCAGCGAAATTAGCCATGCATACGAGGGAAACGTGCCGTGGTGGGTTCGCGTAAGAAATACAGAGACGAATGATCTTCGTTATCGCCCAGAGGGAAGACGGCCCTTCGCCGGGATCGCGCGATCGCTGCCGGACACGAGAGATGGGCGGGCCTTCGTCACGTTCAGGAAGTTCACGCATCTCCGCCCCGCCGCCGAATTCGAAAGACATCCGCGATCGCCTCGAGATCGTGAAGTCTCCCTTCGCGCACCACGGCTGATAATAAAAGGATGAACAACGGACGATTTCATTTCCTACCCCTGCCCAATACGCTTCGACCGGACGGCGGGAGGGCTAGGGGAGAGCACCGAACATCCGCCACTCCCGGGGGGGGGTTTTCCCCTATGACCAGGCAGCCCCGCCGCGAGCGAGCAGGAAGGGTACTGATCCGATATCCTTCGTTGCAGCGTTTCGAACCGAAGACCGATTTAACTCTCGGCGCGAGACCCTTCTGCCGTATACTGGTGTCTCGAGTTCGTTAGGCGCGGGGTAGGGGGCGCGACTGTCTGGCCAGCGATGTGAGGTCCCCTAGCCACCTCAAAATGATCGATTCTGTAGCTGGTTGCCCCCTCACCGCTCCTCTTTCTTGTTCACGGAACGTGCAACTTCATGTATTTCCCAACATTAACAGCGAAATAATTGCAGACGATTAAGATGGTCTACCGATCTATAATAACATCCAGAACAATCCCAGCACGTACACAAGAGGGAGAGAAAGGGTGTGTCAAAATGGCGCCTGAAACGCTCCGTGGAAGACGGTTTCCTCAATGAGAGCGCTTTGATACTGTTGCAAACTCTTATCTACATCCGCCCTCTTACTCATTTTTCAAACCAGCAGGGAAACAGACATTAATCTGCTAAAGGTTTAAAAAAAAAAAAAAAAACCCTACCACAATGCACCGCTCTAAATCTGTCCTTCCTGAAGGAACCAATGGATACGACCTTTATGTCCGTCTTTTTATTTGAAATCGTTATTGCAGCCGCGGCGTCCAGGGCTAACATAACCAATTCTAGCTTTCTATCCTTGTTTTTGGAAGGGAGGAGGAAGTCGGAGTCAGCTTTGAACCAAATATTCCCACCGCAGCTGAACGGTTTGTTTGTCCGCCCGGTAGTTCCGTTTATTGGGTCCGTCACCAGGTGGCGACGAGAGAATGATGGCAAAACATTCAGTCGGGTTTGGGGAAGCTAGACGGCGCCATTTTTAGGGTCAGATTTTCCATCACCTTTTCAGCCCCAGCTGATTAAGGAAACCCCACGTTTCGACAAGACAGTCTCTCTTTTTTTTCCTGTTGCCATCATCAGAATGTGATATTAAACGAGCAGAGGCACTAAACGTTTCTACTCTCGGAGAATACAAACGGCCAGGGTTGCTTGTTAACTCTCCACCCTCTGATTGTAAATCCTTTTTGATTTACTTCTCAGACCGATGCTTCAGTATTTCTTAGTTTCGTTATTAATACTGATCAGGTGGAAAATTACCTAACCACCCTTTATTCTCTGTGAAAAAAACCAAAAAACAAAACAAAACACACACACACACACACACACACAGACAGACAGACAACAAACATTACCAATAACTTTTCCGGTTTTTAAAGAGAATCTTATCTATTGACGACTCACCCAATAAAGCCAGGAAAGCAGCCAAAGCATGTGGGCTCTGGTTTTTGTACCGGAAACTACTTTCGAGACCAAGTGCCAAAAAATAAAAACAACAACAGAGAGAAGATTTGTGAATTTTGAAGGATTTTCATCCCTTCGGCACCCACCCAGGCTACCGACGGCCGAAGAGTCTTGTGAAGGTTTGTTGGCGACGTCGGTACGGCCGAGTTCTTCGTGGCTTAGACTAAGCAACGCCGTCTAGCGGATGGTTTCGAATGCGGAGATGTTACTTCCGTCGAAAACCATTAGGCTTTTTTGGGGGGTGCTGCTGTTGTTGTTGTTTTACGGGGTTTAGAAAGCAGCCTCTAACAGATGAAACCGCAGTGGTTTTGGTGCCAAGTTTATGTAACCGGCGACTCTGTTGGCTACAGGTACGGACTTTGGTCAACGTCTAAAGAGTACGGGTAACTGCAGCTTCGGAGGAGAGACGATAGCCGGCGACGTTCTAACCAAAGATCAGAGATAAACGCAAATGGTTCAGAAACTTTACTTCTTGAATGCCTTTTTAAGAGAAAGCAAAGGTAAAAGGGAAGCCCTCCACAAACAGAGATGTGTGTTTTGATATTGCTAACGGCCAGCTATTTAAATAACCCGGTTGTAATTTTAAAACCATGTTTCGTTATTAGAAACACAAAGTGTTAAAATAATAAAACTGAAAAAATCTCAAGTAACAGATTTTTTTTTCAAAAAAAAATATACAAAATTGATGCATGTGTAAAAAAAAACAACAACAGAGGACTACATTATATCTACGAATAAATATATCAAGAAGTCACCTGTTGCCAGAAGAAAGCTCCAAATCGAAACGACGCCATTTTCCGCTAGGAGGGAAAAAGTAGACGGAGTCGACATCTGGCGCCAGGAAAAAGAACCCAGCTAACGGCGCGTCAGACAGGAAGTGTGTGGAGTCCTCTTTTCTGTTATCGCAGATGTTTTCTACTGAAGTACGTGAAGTGCAGCAATTTGCAATGTTTGCTTTTGCCTTTGTCCTTCTCCGGAGAACGCTGCGATTTCAGAGATTTCAAGACGTATGAAAGATTTTTGAGGGAGATATATCGATGTATAACGACATTCTTGCGTCTCCCTGGCAATTGAAAGCTTTCAGGAGAGCCCAGTCTACTTGAGAAACAATTATAAAACTGAAGAAGAGAAAAAGTAATAACAAAAATAAGACAAGAAAGGAGAAGGACAAAAGCAAACAACAGCCACGGGTTGCTATAGTAGAACGAATAGTGCCACCAGTATTTAGCCGCGGGGTAGTTATTAAATTGTGAGTAGGCGGTGTAGATAAATGACGGGTTTTAATTGCTAACTAATTTTAAAAACTCTTTGTTATAAATATTCCAAAATTAGTTCTTGTTTGCAGAAGCTAACAGACAGCTATGTGTGAACTCTCTTAAATGTATGAACAAATGTAATTTTAAAAATTTAAGAAAGGACAGAAATAATTTTTTTTTAAAATGTGAATATTAAGGTGATAGATCTCTCTCTCGCGATCTCTCTCTCGCTCTCGCTTCTCTCATCTCTCTCTCTCTCTCTCTCTCTCATCTCTCTCTCTCTCTCTCTCTCTCCATCTCTCTCTCCATCTCTCTCTCTCTCTCTCACTCTCTCTCTCTCTCTCCATCTCTCTCTCTCTCTCACTCTCTCTCTCTCTCTCTCTCCATCTCTCTCTCTGTGATAACGTCATACTCCTCGTCTCTTGTAATGACGTCATCTCTCTCTCTCTCTCTCACGAAAAACAAAACACCATGAGAATTTTCTTATTCTCAGATATTTAAAAATGTTTTAGCTATTAATTTGCATTTGCACCTCTATTTTTGTTTATAATTTTCAGCTATTTATTTTATTGTAATTTTCGTCTATTTTTTTTTTTTTAATTTCCAGCCATTTATTATTCTTTTTGCATTGTAAATTATTTAAATCTGTATTTCCAAGTCTAATTTTTTGTAATTTTCAGCTATTTAACTGATTTTTCATTAATGAAATTTTTATTCGATTAAACTGTTTTTAAAAAGACGTTTGGAAGTATTTTAACGGACAGGCCGAGAAGGCGTTAGGCAGGGTGTCACTATACTGCGCTCCGTGAAAGCGATTGTCTTTCGAAGAACCACTCAAGGGGGAGAAGCGAGAACAGGGAATAAAGTTCACATGACGTCACGAGAACCGCACCGGGGCTATATTCTAAAAACACCTTTAGCCTCTCGAGGAAAAGTTACACGTGGAATCCGTTCCCGAATGTCCTAACCCGCCTCATCGCCCACTGCTTAGCGAGGTCACCGTCGGGCTTGACATCGGAGAAGTCCCGGGTAACCGAGGACGCGATGGCATCGCCCTTTCGACGGATCCGAGTTCGATGCGAGTTCTGCCGTCAGGGTTGGTCGTCTATTTATTTAAAACTATTCTACCGTTTTCTAAAACAAACAAAACAACAACAACAACAACAACAACAACATGCCATCCACCCCAGGGACACCAATGGTTAAGAACCTAATCTACAGCCGTTTATCTCCCCCTCTAACGACCCGCGTACACGGGATGCTGCCGTGATAGCCATCCCACTCAGCTGGGAGTTTGTGCTGCGGGCCCCTATCCACGAGGACTGACACCTTAACTATCCTCGTTACCCGCCTGTCCGTCTTGCAGAGTCGTGAAGTGTCACGAAGTTGCGCGATCTGATACCTACCAAATGCAGGCATAAATCTACATCTGATTTGAAAATTCCGCCAAAATATAAAGAGATGGGGAGGCGGGTAAAAAAAAACCAGAACTCGCTGAACGTTTAGACTTCAGAAGATTATACTGTCTCGTGTACAACCACAACCCTTCCACCCCACTCCCCATCTCCCCGGTCGGTATCTCTGTAAAGTAAACGGTTATTGTTTTAGGGCTCCATTTACTCTTCATTGCCTGTTCGTTCCGCGCAGGTTTTCTCTAATGACTAATTAAGGGATTTATGGCACCGTAGCTTCTGGATTACGAAGCGCACCTGCTTATTACCGTAATTCCTTTTTATACAACGCCGATGGCTGGTCTGGTTATAAGGGCTCCTCGCTCATCAGCCAGCCGATGATGCCCTGTTCCTTCCACGGACGATTGCTATGAGTTTCGGTTGATGAGTACGTTCACGCCTGCGTTGGCCTTCGTAAAGAAGTCGGTCGGGGAAGGGTTGGGGGAGAAGGGAAAGTCAAATACGATCTTGTTTAAACCCTTTTATAGAGGACATTCTCAGAAGCTCTATCGTTTTGCCGTGTGGCGGAAGTCATCAACCGGTTGTAATTACCTCCGGGTCTTCAGTCAGGATCAGAAAGTACTGTCTTGTCACTACAGCCGGTTGACACCGGACGAGGATTTACTTCCCCACCGACTAAAAAAGAAATTTCTCGTTGTTGTTGCCGTTTGTATTACTTCTTAATATCTTCCATATTTAACAGCATCTGAACTCCGAATTTAACACCATCTAAACACGACATTTAATTCCCTTGTCTAAATATACCATCGAGAGTTATTTCGGTTCCTTGGAAGTCGCTAGAGATGAAATAGGGATAGTGCTTCATCTTATGATGCACCAATGTTTCGAACTCCTTTCCGATTCTGACAGCGGAAACCGAGCGGAAATCGGCCATGTCCGTGTCCGTGTCCGTGTCCGTGTGTGTGTGTGTGTGTGTGGAATCGGGCAGAATAATAGTCTGCGGGAAAGCGTTGTTATACCGACTTCGATCACTGTCTTATTGAATATTTTGATTGATTAGAAGTGGAAACTTGGGGGCAGAACTCTTGCCAAAACGGGCTTCTCCAAGACAGCAGGACGAGGTCACGGGTCAGAGGCCACAAATACTTTTGCTAAGGGAAACTTCCGGTCGCCGCCACCGGCGAACGAGCACGCCTCGCGTTGTTAGCATACCGCCCCGCCCAACAGGAAAACTGGCAGCGAGTCTTGAAAGGCGCCATGACGGACAAGCCCTTACTTTGCGGGAGCACATGGCCGGTGACGGTCGAAGAACGACTCAGTTATTCTTGAGTGACCCATACATTTTAAATCTCGGCGTGGAACATGGAAATCCAGCGGTCGGGGATTTTAATTTTTCTTATTCGTGGGCAGCAGTTAATCCCGAATCCTGCGCCCATTCGGACGGACGACGTTCTCAGTATTTCTGTTCACCACTTCTAATCTTCGGTCGAGCTGCGCCGGGAACCCACGGACCGACGTAATTAGGAAGATCCGATGCCATGAACGGAGAAAGGTTTCGAGGTTTGCATCAAAAGAAACAAAATACGGAAAATCCTTCCCATTGTTTGGTCGACAGGTGATTCGTCGACATCACCTGGAATTAATTTCAATTTCCTGAAACGCATTCTCGTTTTTTTTTTTGTGATTCTTACCACAAACCAAACTCCCCATGTTCTGTTTTTGTCTTCGAGTCAATATCACGTAGATTAGATAGTTTTTTCTTTCTCTTCTTACCAGTTATCGGAAGCAGGGGAATCGATTTTCACCCTGAATTCTCTCAGTCAGCAGAAGTTGCAGTGGCAAATCTTTCTCTGTCTCTCTCTCTCTATCTATTCTCATCTTCCATAGACTATATTTTTTGAATCTTCGTTTGTCATTTTTTTGTACTATTGATTTAGATTTTAGATTCTTTTTTTTTCTTTCTTCTTACCTAGTTATCGGGAGATCATGATTGTTCATTGTAAACTCTCCTGAATGTAGCAGCTATCAAGTCAGCTGTTGCATGAATGGCATTGCTTCTCTCTCTCTATCTCTCTCTCTCTTATCTCAATATCTATAAGTAGTTAGTGATATATCTCTATATATAGATATATCTTGATATATATAGGTTCCAAAGTCTGGGCACATTTGAAGTCCATATCTATTTAACTATGAATGGTAGTAAGATAAATTGTGTCATTTCAAAGCTAATTACATTAATTTTTTTGTAAGGCTATTGATTTTTTTTATTTCTTTTCAGATATTAAGATTTTTAGATTAAGATTTTTTAGATATCTTTTCAGATTTTTTAGTTAATGGATAAATTGAGTGAGAAAGAGTCTGGTGACTTCATTTTCAAACAGGATGGAGCGCCACCACACTGGAGCCTCAGGGTTAGACAGTTTCTGAACATAAAACTGCCAGACAGATGGATTGGAAGGTCTGGGCAGAATGATCACGATCTCATGTCCTGGCCACCCAGATCTCCAGATCTCACACCATGCGATTTCTTTTTGTGGGGATTTGTGAAAGGATTGGTATATGTGCCCCCTATTCCCAGAGACGTGGATGAGCTGAAGGCACGAATAACAGAAGCTGTTTCAACCATTGACAATGCAATACTGGGACGCGTTTGGCAAGAATTGGACTATAGGCTTGATGTGTGTCGTGTGACCAATGGTGCTCACATGAACATCTTTGAACATTCCATGTAAAAATTGAGATTACAAGCTTTCTGAATTTACCAGATGCGTTTTTATATCCTAATAGTTTCCGAGATATTCATTGTCAAAATGTGGCCAAGACTTTTGGAACACCCTGTATATATATCTTCATCTCTCTCTCTCTCAGATATATATAGATATATATATAGATCTTCATCTCTCTCTTATATATATAGATATATCTTCATCTCTCTCCTTATATATATATATCTTCATATCTTTCTCGCTCCTCTCTCTATCTCTCTCCATCGCTCTCTCTCTCTCTTATCTATATATATATATCTTCATATCTTCTCTCTCTCTCTCTATCTCTCTCCATCTCTCTCTCTCTATATATATATATATATATCTTCATCTCTCTCTCTCTTATCTATATATATATATATCTCATCGCTATCCTCTCATCTCTCTCTCTCTCTCCTCTCTCTCTTCTCTCTCTCTCTCTCTCTCTCTCTCTTCTCTCTCTCTCTCTCGTTTTATCTTCTTCGCGCGTACAAACCGATCATTTCAATAGAATTTTTTCTGGTGATTATAAAAAAACAAACGAGAGTCTTTTGTTCTCGTACGGTTACCGTTATTAAAGCTGCAAGTATTTTCTTACCTACTAGGATTCATTTTAAAGTCTTTGACTTTAGCAAATAGTCTGACATATAAAGGAAAAAGAAATGATGTCAGTAACGGAACTTATATGAACAGTTCCATTCAATAAATATGTGCAAGGAAATACTGTCGCTGAGAGCTTTACCAAACAGTTTAATTTGATGTTGAATAGGGTATCTAGATAATAGCGTTATAATCGAAGGGTTACGACTCTGTTTTCCATATCTGAATATTGCCGATAATTGTTTTTCACTGATTAAAAATGGCCGACAGTATTTTCATTATTTGTCACTACCTTTTCTTTTTGTGTACGTTTAATTGGCCCTTTTATAACTGACAACCAATATGACAAACAAGGAAGCAAATCCACCGTTTAAAAAAGTATAAAAAGGGGGTTTAAAATTAACCTATTACAGACTGATTTCGCGCCTCGAGAATTCATCTGAACCTAGCCCGCCGCTGTAAGTTGAGTAGGACCTTGTTATGGCTATTTTGGCCTTTAACTCGGAGAATTGTTTTTCTGCCCTAGGGGCTCCCCGCTTCCCGTCGATCTAGCGAGCCAGAGGCCCTTCTCAGCAAAGGTAATCAGCAGACGTATTAACGGGGGTGCGTTGATAATGGCAACATCCTAATTTTTGGTGGGCAGGAGTTAGGGATTGGGCGATAGGGGCGAGGAACGAATTAGCGACGTACGTGCACTTCTTCCGGAGACCGTCTCACTGGCGTCTTTACCGTCCACCACTTGGACCCATTCGCTCAGCTATTCCGAAACCAATGGTCTGTAGTCCATTTTCTGCTTTTCTCTCCGAATCAATACGCCTTAAGACATGAGCCAAAACCAACATCGGGAACCGCGGACACGACTAAAGCTAAACAAAGTTGTTGAATCTGTCGAAACGAAGTGAAATATGAAAACCATCGATAAAGATGTAATGTAATAGGGGGGAATAGCCTCCTCAACCATTATGCATTGCAAAGACGTGCTATAACTCGGAAGTGAAAGCTATTTGTCATTAATGGAATATTCATGCATAAATCATGTAAAACGTAGCTTTGAGTCGCAAAATATTCTTTAAAGAATATAATGTTTCATCTGAAATTTTAGCAATTCATTCGGGACGTAAATATTCCAACCCGGAAGATATACGCAGTGTTATGGTAAATTCCAGTAACACGTCTGTTAATGGATTTTAAGTTATGGAGCACCTTGGAGTGACATTAGATAAATACCACGCTTATTTTCACAGTGTACGGAGAAGATCTGGATTTGTCTAAAGGAGTAAACATTGCTTCGCGACGTCAGCACGACCTCCTCATAGGCAGCTTCCGTTTATCGTGAAAGCATAGATTAGTTTGAATCAGCTCTTTTGTACGCTCATAATATCGACACGGCCATGAGAATGGTGATGCGGCCGGAATCGCGGCATATCCAGATTTTGGAAACCCTGGGTAGTGACTCTTTTTTTTTTAGAATTTTTACCGAATTCGTTAACTCCAACAACTTAGCTTCGTGTGGATCCTGCATCAGGAAGGTCTTTCGGCGACAGTTAAGAATCTAGGAAACACAATAAAGCCTATAGGGAAACGAGGGGAATTTCGCGGCGAGACCTGTGTCGCCACCTAGCTGTGGACCTGTGTTCTGGGCCTCGTTATCGGATGCACTGTCCCACAATAACCACGGGGCTTTAAAGGATGGTAAATCGACTCCATACGACCTTCTTTTCAGCAGCAGTCCCAATCGTGTCGCGACCTCACTTAATAGGCAACTTATCAGAAGAGTCAGATAGATGACCTTGCTTTAGTCTCCAAGCATCTTCGAGTGGGAGAAAGGAAGGATGAAGACAATTTTTGTCAACTGAGTAATGAATTTTTGTTTTAGCCCTCAAGGAAAATACGGAGACGAATCTATGTTTCTGAGGTGGGGGGCAGAGCTGGAGGAATCGCATCTCTCCTGCCCGTCAGAAAGGAGTTAACTGGCTGGCTACTTCATAACCTGACATTATTTTCGCAGGTGTAGCACAAAATTCAATTATATTAATAAAAAAAAAAGAGAGAACTACGACAGCTACGCGAGAGACTGATCCAGTCACAACTATTCCAGTATTCAATTAAACTACTTTGCGATATCGCAAAAAGGGGAAACAAAATCAAACTGTAGCAGAATTTTTGGGTAGACATCAAATCTACGCTGGAAAAGAATTGATCTTTGCACATGAAATAATTCTAAAGGTAGCTACTTCCCTACAAATACCATGTAAATACGGTGTTTTGTTCCGGTTCCGTCAGTCGATGAAGGCGTGCATGTGGATTTTATATCGAAAATAAAGAACAGCAAATGTGAAGAGTTCGAAGACTATGCTTAGGAAGAGAATTTCGCGTCGACATTACAGATGACGACCAGTAGAGGTCAAGTAGATACCATGCAAAGAGCGGATGTCGTCTTCTGCGCATGGTCGACTGCACACGTCCGCTCTCTCTCTCTCTGTGTGCTGACGTCACACATCTGGGGCCCCATATTTGATCGCGTGTGCGGCTGGAAATATCTACTGTAGAGAAACAAACGGGGAAACACGGCGCCCCCTCCAGGCTATTTACTCATAACTTCTTCCAAAATAAGCGTGTACGGACTCTAAGAAGAGTTTAATTGGGGGTAGAGGAAATTATTGCCATGTTTTATTTCTCTTGCATAGTTGTTTTATCATGTAATTTTTTGAAGCCAGAATAGGTGGTAGGTGGAGGGGGAATTCAGCCCCTTTGGAACGTTCTACTGCAAGCCAGAGAAAAGTGATTTGTAATTCGTACGTATCGTTAATCGAGCGTGTGCCGGACGTTTGGACTCATACGGACTTAAGTTGTACTCTTCATCACGTGTTAACGCATATATATATATATATATAAAGGTGCAAAGCCATTAAAAGAAATGGGACTTCGTTCGTTTCTCCCCAGCCGACTTCCACAAACGACAGACTGTAGTGATGATCTGCGAGCTGGAGATAAGAAAGCACAAATAGCGTGATTTTTGATAGTGGTTCGTACCTATTATTATTATTATCATCGATTAGGGAAGAAGCTCCTTAATTTGCTATCAAGTGCATACCAGGGATTAAGTGCTTTGTAATTACTGCCTTCATCCTCGCGATCCCCCCCGATCATTTCCGGTTTACTAAGCAATCATTTTGATTGCACCTTCCCGACCCCATTTACAGAATTTATTATAGAAATATCCTACAGGAAAATCAATTTATGTGACGGCTCGGGCGTTTAGGACCTGAGCGTCCCTACAGACTGAGACGAAGGTTTATCCTTAGACACACCCCCCCCTCCACGTGGCGCAGAAAGCTGAGCGTTGGTTGAAAAGGAAAAGATAAAATAAAAAAAAAAAAAGAAAAGAAAAGACGGCAAGCAACAGGAAGAGCCTGTCATGCCACGACTCGTTCTGAACAAACAGAGCGGGGGTTCCCTCCCCCTCCCGCCACCACAACCACGATCTCTGCCGGTTTCCGGCGGGGAAGGGAGGGACAAAAGTTTGGAACTCACCAACACTTCCGGTGGTTGGCACGAGAGGCGTAAACTCTCGGTTGTATTTAAAAAGAAAAAAAAAAAATTTGCGGATAGCGTTTCTGAAGTCGTCGCCCCCCCCCAACAACCGATTAGACTGGCTGCGTATCTGCGTGTGGCCACAAACCACCGGTGCTTCAGGCACATCCCACGGGCGCGGCCCGGCAACGGGAATCTCTGTTGGCGTGTAAATATTGTCCAATATCCAGTAAACATTTCTGATCGGCCATCCGGCTGACAGATTTATAAATAAACCCCATCTTCGACAGCTCTGCGATTTTGTCCTCTCTCTCTCTCTCTCTCTGTACTGACATCATCTCATCATCATCATCTCTCTCTCTCTCTATCTGTACTGACATCATCATCATCATCATCTCTCTCTCTCTCTCTCTCTATCTTGTACTGACATCATCACATCTCTCTCTCTCTCTCTCTCTCTCTCTCTCTCTCTCTCTCTCTCTCTCTCTTTTTTAAAAGCTTTTTTACTTCCCTGTTGTTACCATGACGAGCAGGTTTATTAAATACGTCGCCTCCCGATCGATCATGCATCAATAATAATAATGAAGCAGAAGTCAGAATTACACGCGGAATGATAATCGAGTGGGGTGGGAGGAGGTAAACCTCTACTGACTTCAGGATAAAATTCTTCAAACTTGCGTTTAAAATATTTTATTTTTATAATAATTTTTTTTTAAGTTTTAAATTTCTTACGTTGTTTTAATTAGAAATTAGATTTATCCACACCAAAAAAAAAAAAAAAAATACAAAAATCGAGAATTACGTTTAGTATTATTCTTTATAGAAGCAATATCGCAGAATTGCTTAACAAGTAACGTCACGAGTTACCTACCCTTCACGGCACGGAATTGCTTAGCAAGTGACGTCACGAGTTACCTACCCTTCACGGTATTGATTTTGTCGAACAGGTAGGTTATGTATGCTTTGACGTTTATAGGAGATAACTACACCAGGTCGGTAAACATCGATTAATCTTGTGGCCTCAGTGGATGAAGGGCAACTACTTAAATTCTGACTCAGGCAAAAAATAACTGCAGGTTCATGACAAACGCCGTGATTCGTGTTTTTGAAGGAAAATCTCCGATCTGTTTTTTTTCTTTTTGTGAAAAGGCTGATGCGAAACTTACGAAGGTAAATTCAACAGTTACTATAGAGTATTTAAAATTTCTCAGAGTAAAATGTACCTGTATCAACAGCCAGGTGTACGCCGATTGAAAGCCATTATTTAGGAGAGCTTGCGGTAGGCAGGGTTTTCAAAGAAGTAAGAATGCAGACCAAACTGTACATAAGCGAAAACGTCGGCAACAGGTTTTTACTTTGATGTTCATTGTCAAAATAATCAATATATTTTGTCTTTTTTAAAAAAAACAAAAAAAACATGGGTCCTGCGACTCCCCAAAATCTGTGCTAGTGCTTAATCGTGCAGTCCCTCAAAATTAACTATTGTTTTATAAGCCTCACATCTATAATACGAGTTACCTCCCATCGATTTCCGATCATGGAATTTTTCTATAAGAAACAATAGCATTTATTAGGTCGTTACAAAAGTTTTGTCGGTTTCTTATATTATGTTAATTTGGAGTCCATTTCTTGCACGCTTGTGAAGGTGTATAGAGGTAAGTTATATGTCGTTTTGTAGCATGTGCTCTGGCATACATCATGCAAAAATTATCTTTTTAATAATCATAGAATGGATATTTGTTTAGGGTTCTTAGTGAAACGTGGATAGAAAAGTTTTTCATGCCGTTTTGCTTCACGAGATCAAACCGGGCCACAAAGCGAGCGAGGAAACTCGTAACATTAAGCAGGCACAGGGCGGGGACAGAGCAGATGAGCGCACAGTGCGACGATGGTTTGCAAAGTTTCGATCAGGAGATGTGAGCCTCGAAGATGAGGAACGTAGCGGACGTCCTTCCAGCTGTGATGACGACAGTCTGAAAGCCTCAGTTGAAGCCGATCTAGTGAGAGAAATTGCCGGAGAATTTGACGTAAGCACTGCGACTGTTTCCCGGCATCTTGACGCAATCGGAAAGGTGGGAAAGCTTGACAAGTGGGTACCTCACGAGTTGAATGAACAACAACAGAATCGTCGATCGGAGATCTGCTCTTCGCTCGTCATAGGAAACAAAAACGACCCATTTCTTGACCGAATCATTACGTGTGATGGAAAACGGATCCTTTACGACAATCGTAAACGATCAGCACAGCGGCTCGACAGAGACAAGGCGCGTAACCACATTCCAAAACTCAGGCTTCACCCAAAGAAGGTCATGGTCACTGTCTGGTGGGCTGCAACTGATGTCATCCGTTATAACTTCTTGCAGCCTGGCGAAACCATCACAGCTGAAAGGTACTGTTGTGAATTAAATGTTGTTCAATAGAAACTCTCCAAACGAAAGCTGACATTGGTGAATCGAAGGGGTCCAATCCTGCTCCACGATGCTCGTCCTCATGTTGCAAAGGTGACTCTTCAGAGACTGAACACTTTGGGGTACGAAGTTCTTCCTCACCCAGCCTATTCACCAGACCTTTCTCCCACAGACCACCACCTTTTCCAAACACCTCGACAGCTTCCTCTGTATGAAATCCTTCTCCAACCAAGCAGCAATTTAAACTGCCTTCCAACAGTTTATTGACTCCATAAATCCAGATTTTTTTCACAATGGTATAAATGCGCTTGTAACTCGTTGGCAGAGATGTATTGATTGTAATGGAACTTGCTTTGATTAACAACCTTCACTTTCAGCAACGATGAGAAGTCTCATTGTTGTGGTAAAAAACCCGACAAAACTTTTGTAACAGCCTAATACAACAATGAACGTGCAAAATGTAAATTTTTTTCTCTCCTGAGATCTGGTGTTTGCACTAATTTTTCTACAATACGATTTTAGATTTTTTTTATTTATTGATACATCTACGCTGTTTAACGTTCTAAAGCAATTTTTTTAAAAAAAATTACTTAAAATTTCTAGATAATGTGGATTTACCAAGTACAAACCCGTATAACAAGGCTATCTCTGTAGTGTTTTCATTTATTCATTTTTAAAAATTTTTTTTGGTACTTGAAACGCTCGGGTTATAGCATCAGATTGCGGTTGCAAATAATCAGTCTTTTTACGGGAATTTAAATTATTGCCCACTTTTCTTTTTTATATATATATATATAATGACCAAGGCATTTACTTTTTTGACGGAGAAGTGGAAATAAGAAACCATCACTACAGAAATTCTGAAAGCCTTCTCGTACATACAAAGCGTCACAGTGAATGATATTTGGATTAATGCGTCGTTATTCATGTAAACGTTCTTAAATTTAATCATTTTCGCTGAGAAAAGAAAAGCGATACCGAAAACCTGAGTTTGCCATTGATTTATAATAAAAATATTCGCATGCCTGCGTTTATTTCTTTATATGAAGAAATAATTCTTAATATAGGGAAACAAGCAGAATCTGACATTCAAGCTCCCCCCCCCATTCCCGTGAACTTCGGGACTTCCCGCTAGGAAGGATGCAAGATCGGTCTCATGCTACTTGATTTACATGACAAGTGCGTTGGGAAATTGTCATTTATTTTACGAATAATTTTTTGTTGTTGTTGTTGTTGCTATTAATAAACGTAATAAGAAAATATTCAGTCGGATGACAAGCAAAACGGCTTCTCTGGAGGAGGATACTTTTCTACGGTTATTTATTCACTGCTGGATAGCTGCTTTTTTCCTCGGAATCGGTGTATAGCGAAGAAGGTCCTCCACGACGTCGTATGTCTGGCGTTTTAAAAATAGACGTAAAACTTGAACACGAATTAACGAAGGAAGTCCTGTTTCAACACGTGTAGCGTAAATGAGTCGGGAACCACTGTTGAACAAAGCGAAACATGGTTTTGTCGTGCACTGAGCGAGGAGAAGAAATTATTCCAAATAAGGTATTGCTCGGAACCATCAAAAGAACTGCAGTTCAAGAAAATATATTGGACAAACTTTGTCCTACAGTAAAATGGCCATTAATTTTTTTTTTTAGATTTTAAAATAAACAAAATAAACAGATTTTTTTTTAAGTATCTAAATCCCCTCCCTCTACATGTCCATCCACTGGAATACCTCTCAGCCTGTTGATCCAAGGATTCTCAATGGCGTCCGATATATGCAGGAAAGTAGAGCGGTATGTCGTAAATTCAAAACCGCTGAAGCTTAGAAAATGCGAAATGAATCGGGTATACGAAACGATCAGCCTGGAGAAAATTTAAATAAGCTGCGTAAACTAAACTAGACAAGTTATCCTATCGAAGCGAATAAAGTTAAGCATAATTAATCTTTATTAAAATTAACTTAAGTATTAGACTAAACTACAGGCAACGATAGAAACTTAAGATAAAAAAGTCTATCAACCTGAAAAACCAAGAACGAACAACAAGCAGATGTACTTCGCCTGAACTAAACTAAGTTTGACCGACTGAGGTAAACTTGGCTGAATTAACTAGATTTGGCTAAACCTAACTAAACTAAAATGAAGTATTCGAATCTTACTTAATCAATTCCAAAAATTTACTATAAATATTTTTAAAAAAAAGAGAGAAAAAATCCTGATTAACTTCATCTGTTCCCTTCTTGATAACCTTCTGTATGCCATCTACTGTTGATTCTCATTCCACTACTCTTCAAGTATGTATTAATCATCTCAGGTTCAGCCAAAGGGGCTGTAACGCATAGTAGCTCCTTCTTCATCAATACAATCCCCCCTTTTTTTAAAATGACAAATCCGAACCACTCCAGGTCCGCGTGTGGCCGAATATACAACCAGTTCAGCGTATGCACTCGTGTTTTTACTCCCGGCACAAGGAAGGTAAATAATTGATGAGGCATGGGGAGGGTTAAAAACGCTAGAAAACTCTTCTTTTCCTGCTCGTTCGTTTGTGTTTTTTTTTTTTTAACGAAGCCTCGCCCCGATCACACAAAACGCTTTTTTTTTTTGTTTGCCTTCCACCGCAGAAAGGATGCAACTCAAGAGCGGATCTCGATGTTATCAAGAGCGGATCTCGAAGTTTCCAAGAGCGGATCTCGAAGTTATTAAGAGCGGATCTCGAAGTTATCAAGAGCGGATCTCGAAGTTATTAAGAGCGGATCTCGATGTTATCAAGAGCGGATCTCGAAGTTATCAAGAGCGGATCTCGATGTTATCAAGAGCGGATCTCGATGTTATTAAGAGCGGATCTCGAAGTTATTAAGAGCGGATCTCGAAGTTATAAAGAGCGGATCTCGAAGTTATTAAGAGCGGATCTCGAAGTTATTAAGAGCGGATCTCGATGTTATCAAGAGCGGATCTCGAAGTTATCAAGAGCGGATCTCGATGTTATTAAGAGCGGATCTCGAAGTTATCAAGAGCGGATCTCGAAGTTATCAAGAGCGGATCTCGAAGTTTTCAAGAGTGGATCTCGAAGTTATCAAGAGCGGATCTCAAAGTTATTAAGAGCGGATCTCGAAGTTATTAAGAGCGGATCTCGATGTTATCAAGAGCGGATCTCAAAGTTTTCTAGAGCGGATCTCGAAGTTATTAAGAGCGGATCTCGAAGTTATCAAGAGCGGATCTCGAAGTTTTCAAGAGCGGATCTCGAAGTTATCAAGAGCGGATCTCGAAGTTATTAAGAGCGGATCTCGAAGTTATTAAGAGCGGATCTCAAAGTTTTCAAGAGCGGATCTCGAAGTTATCAAGAGCGGATCTCGAAGTTATTAAGAGCGGATCTCAAAGTTTTCAAGAGCGGATCTCGAAGTTATCAAGAGCGGATCTCGAAGTTATCAAGAGCGGATCTCAAAGTTATTAAGAGCGGATGGAAGTTATTAAGAGCGGATCTCGAAGTTATCAAGAGCGGATCTCGAAGTTATCAAGAGCGGATCTCGAAGTTATTAAGAGCGGATCTCGATGTTATTAAGAGCGGATCTCGATGTTATCAAGAGCGGATCTCGAAGTTATCAAAAGCGGATCTCGAAGTTATCAAGAGCGGATCTCGATGTTATCAAGAGCGGATCTCGCAGTTATTAAGAGCGGATCTCAAAGTTTTCAAGAGCGGATCTCGAAGTTATCAAGAGCGGATCTCGAAGTTATCAAGAGCGGATCTCAAAGTTATTAAGAGCGGATCTCGAAGTTTTCAAGAGCGGATCTCGAAGTTATCAAGAGCGGATCTCGAAGTTATTAAGAGCGGATCTCAAAGTTTTCAAGAGCGGATCTCGAAGTTATCAAGAGCGGATCTCGAAGTTATCAAGAGCGGATCTCAAAGTTATTAAGAGCGGATCTGGAAGTTATTAAGAGCGGATCTCGAAGTTATCAAGAGCGGATCTCGAAGTTATCAAGAGCGGATCTCGAAGTTATTAAGAGCGGATCTCGATGTTATTAAGAGCGGATCTCGATGTTATCAAGAGCGGATCTCGAAGTTATCAAGAGCGGATCTCGAAGTTACAAAGAGCGGATCTCGAAGTTATCAAGAGCGGATCTCAAAGTTATTAAGACGGATCTCGAAGTTATCAAAAGCGGATCTCGAAGTTATCAAGAGCGGATCTCGATGTTATCAAGAGCGGATCTCGCAGTTATTAAGAGCGGATCTCGATGTTATTAAGAGCGGATCTCGAAGTTATCAAAAGCGGATCTCGAAGTTATCAAGAGCGGATCTCGATGTTATCAAGAGCGGATCTCGCAGTTATTAAGAGCGGATCTCGATGTTATTAAGAGCGGATCTCGAAGTTATCACTGCAAGTTTCAATAACTGGAAACCCGGAGACCACAGCCCCTAGGTCTGGCTGGCCTACCGTGGTATCTGACACAAATCCAATAAATGCTTCTACCGCGAACGTTATAAAGGCGCCGTGTAACCCCGTCGAACGGCGATTTTCCACCACCAAAGGTCACGCAGTTCGCGGGAGTCTGGAAGCAAAAGATCGACGTCCTCTGTTGCTGGCCGCCATCCGTGAGCGCTGATCGATAATCCAAACAGGTTTGGATCCGACACAGGTAATGAGAAATTCACGGTTTCACGATATCGGATCCCCGAGGTTTTCGCTTCTCGGACTGGAAACGATGAATTCGCGTGGACTCCTCGCCAAGGAAAAATGGTTCCGGATCGATGAATAAACAAATAAATAAATACCAAGAAATTTCCGGCGGATTTTCTGCGATTTAGATCCACAGTTGAACGGTCAGATGTCCATTAGGATTAAGAAAGTACACACACCGGTTTAGGGAGGTGGTCGTTACTGGCAAGTTCTTCCTGTTGCCAGTGGCGCCACCTCGAGGATCTTCGCCTTAATTAACTCTTCAAAACTGTTCCATCGCTGGGGATTTCTGAAACCTGTTTGACAGACTCTTACTTGCCAGGGGGGCATTTCTGTTTCTAATCTCGGTGACAACGCCGGCCGACTTCGAACTCGCGACCTACCATCGAAATTGCTTTAACAGAAATCTTATCTCGCTAAGTGTTATTGAGGTAGTGCGGCAGAAAGTAAATAGATGGACATTTTTTTTTGTAAATACCCGGAGGAGCTATTAAACGCTGTTGTGGCTTTCCGCTGTCTCTAGAACTAATCCATCTCGACTAAAAGATGTCTTGATTAATTGTTTTAGTTCCGGAGCTTTCGATAAATTAAATGAAAATAATTAAGAAATAATGCGGTGATTGGTTTTTCATCTAATGGTAGAAGAAGATATCGATTAAGCTGATCGCTTTATAGCAGACATAATAATGTCAAACGTGTTAATTATAACTTGCACTCGGCCGGGAAGCAACCGATGAAGGGGCTGGTGGACACCGCCTTAAAAACGGTCGGAGCCGAATGCAAAACCTTCAAAGGGTTGAGCGAAAAGTTATTTTCTCACCGAGGAATCAAAATCCGCAGGGGGAACAAGAAGCTGGTCCTCGGGCTGGTTGGTCAGAATCTGCCCAATAAATACCGACGTTGGGCGAATTTCAGATACAGGCCGAAGTAACTCTCCATATTCAACTGCTTCCTTGCGTGATCGCTTTCGTCAACATAAACCAGGTGATGGTTGGGGTCTGTTGGGGGCGGGGGTAGGATGTGGTTTAGCGAGGGTGTAAGGGGAAAATTACTTCCCTTGTAGGAATATTCCAGAGCTGAAAAGCATATCGAGACACATCCGACAGCGATGGCACCACGACACGGGGGAAAAAATCGAGACGAATGGGACTTATGAGAAAACGCATTTTAAAAATGTGTAAAAATGAATAATGCATTGGAAACAGGATATTTAAGTCAGTGTATCCAGGGAAGTGAAATAAATCAATATATTGATTAACGCACGTATGCGCTGAGAATGTCAATAAATCAATGTACTAAGAAATCGATTAATAATGAATATGCTAAAATGTGAATAAATTAATATTTTTAAAAAAAAATCGATTAATGGATAGAAATAAAGTGTGAACAAATAAATATAGTACTAATCGATTAATAAATATGGTAAAAACAAATAATTTTGTTAAGCTTGTATATTAAGAATATTTATAATTCAGTATTTTAGAATTTAATATTAATCAGTGGATATAATAAATTATGAACAATCATTATACTGAGGATACGGAAAAACTATTATAATGTGAAGTTGCTCATATGGTCAACATGATTAATAACGAATATATTCTGATTATAGTTTATAAACTGGAATATTACGAATATTACATGACAAATTCAACAAAACGATCAGAAGACTAATCAATGTATGACGTATTTATTATTGTAGAAAACTGTTGCTATCTTTTGGTTTCTCGTATGTATAATTACATTGAAAATGTTACAAAGTGAAATCTTGAAGCATTAATGCAATTAAACACGTGTTGCAGACGCAGCACCAGAGGCAAGGTCGTACGAGGTCAAGGTCGCCCAGTCACATGTCACGAAGCGCGCACCTGGAAGACGTACAAGGCCAAAAGGAAGAATAAAGACATAAAAAAACATATTTTCTATTGGAAAGAGGACAGAAACCAACAAAGAACATTTTAATGTGGTTTCTGAGCTCGTTACTCGTTGATTGGTTTCTCGATGTTACGATTGGTTCTCGAGATCGATTACCGGACTGGCCTCACGAGCGCCCGCCAGTACAGATCTGTACTCGTTCCTTGCAGAAGTTCCGAGAACTTATCCACGTGGTCCTTCGACCTGGAAGACTCGCCAGCGCTTCCGTTCCGACCTTCCATTCTTCCCACTGAGAGAGCCCCCCTGGTTACTTACACTTAAAGAACAACTGAAAAACTCACGTCTAAAATACAATCACTCTCGGTCTCAATCGGGGCAGCCAGCGGGCTTGGAACAGCTCGTCACGCACGCGCGCGCGTGTGTGACAAATGGGTGGGTGGTTCGATCATTTCTCACCCCCAGCCGCTGGTTCGGGCAGGGTTAGCGGGTCTGTCCCTCTCGCCCGTCACCCTTCAGTGACTTTATTACTTTTAAACGTTCTGAATCTCAAATCGTAACATGCACAGAGTTGTTAGGTAGTTTCGGTCGACACTATTTCCTGTCTATTATCCGGTTTGCCTCGCCCCTTAATGTTCAGAAAAGGGGTGGGTGGGGTTCCAGTGAAGAAGCGTAAAGAATCATTACTTTTCGTGTTTAGTTTCAACGCTAAAATTACTACTAAACTTAGTAAATGCGTATAGGAAACAGCTAACTAAGTATTCTCGCGTATCGATATTTTAGAGACCGCCGTCTTGAGCTCTTCTGAATTGAGAGTAGAAAAGCCGGTGATTACGTCATGCTAACACGTGTGTAGTAGACGCCATACCGTACAACTGTGACGCGGACTAAGGTTTTGCTTTTTTTTTAACCTTCTTAATAAGAGAGCTAGATGGCGTGACTGACTAATACGGGGGGGCTTCAAAAGTGTCGGCAAATCACGGTCTCCCTTATCCACAGACTTCCGTGTTCCGGCAAACCGTCCGAATTTCTCTCCCCCCAAGTTTAACAACAGTCTTCTTCGATTCTTCACAGACTCTAGAGAGGTAACTAAGAGGCCTCGTATTCCGACGTCAGAAGCGGTGTCTGTCCGTTCCGTTTAGATTGACGACTGCTCCCGTTCGCAGAGCTAAACAGTTCTGACCTTTTATTCCGAGATTCTGACGAAACCCGCCGATGGTTTTTCCCGTCCGTCTGTCTTTTCCGCTTCGACTCACAGTCAGTTGTTGTTGTTCTGTTTTTTTGTTTTTTTTTGAATAAGACGCCGCCGCTATCTTGTAATCCGCCTGCGATGGAGAAAGTCTTCACGAAAAGGACTCGGGTCAATTCGCGCTGATCACCCAAACCGAACGGAAGATCTGAATTAGTCCGGACGGCGGAGGGAGCGGGGCCCAGCTGATACTGTAGCAAGACGAGCGAGAGAGGGAAGGAACATCAGCTCTCTTTTTTTTTTTTTTAAATTATAAAACGATCATTGAAGCAAGAACGAATTGACGGCGCTGCCAAGAACCGACAAGAGATAGATAAAGCCTTGCTTGCTTCTTTCTGGCATTGAAATCATTAGACGTAGGTCGCCTAATAACATCGAGGGGAGTCAATCATGTCTGCCAGGCTTGGATTCTAAGCAGGACGGCGGGAGGGGTCATAGATCGACGAGGGGAGATTGGACCTCATCGTCTCACTCTCCATCGCTCTCCGGACCGACTTCCTGCTGCCCCGTTAAAGGTCAGACTCGGAGAGCTCATCTGCCGCGGGCAAGCCCTCATCGAAGCTAAGAGTCCCTTCAGAATTCTCCAAGTGCCGTATCGTTCGGAATCTTCACGTCTCACCAAGTTGTCGCCCTTCATTATTGGAGCCTCCGCCAGTTGCAAAGCGACCTTTCTCTAAGCTCTCTCTCTCTCCCCCCCCCCCGGGCAGTCTTCCAGGCCTCGGAGACAGATGAACCGCGCATCCAGTGGCGTGGCCCGTCCGGCGGCTCCATCTACAGGGCGAAAAGCGCGGTGTCACCCACGACTTCTGGCGTTGAACCTGGGACAGGTAGCGAGCTTTAGCGATAGCCACATCCAGCGTTGATGCTGGCAGGATGAACGGGCACCGGGGTTATCGAGCAGTCGGCCGGCCCCTTCCCTCTCCTCCTCCTCCCCCTCCCCCCCGCCGCCGCGAGCAAAGGTCGCGGATGAAGAGAAGATGACGCTTATCGCTACCATCCACGTCTGTCCAGAGATCACGCGGCTTATCGCTCCATCACCAGCAGCGAGTCGCTTCGCGACGCGTGAGACCCGACCCAATCGGGTAAAACAACGAAAACACACCCAACTTCAGCAGCAGAGTGTAACCGCAGAAATCCCCTTGCAGCGCTTCATCTTTCCACGAAAAAAAAAAAAAAAAACGCAGAAGGCAGATACCGTCAGCTCAATTTACCATCAGATTCCCTCTTAAAACCAACGTCGTCGGCGACGCGCCAGACGCTTGGCCCTTTTGCGTTCAAGTGCCTACCGGGCAACAGTTTGTGCTGTAACCAAAGATACAAACGCATCCCCTACTTCCAGATCTCCCCTCTCTCCCGCTCGCTGTAGGGCCGGCCGACTTTGCCGCACTCGGCTGAGGACGGCTGGCTGGTCGTAGAACTCCGCACGTAGCAGCTGATGTTGCGCCGGGCTCCTCAAAAGCACGATTATCGATTTAACTCTTGTGTTTTCGTTCTTTTTTTGTGGGGGAAACCACGTTAGACGCCAAGGGAACTAACGGCAGTAAAGCAGGCGGAAAATTTATGCTAACCGCGATCAGCGATGGTGGCTGGCTAAAGTCCCAATTAAGCGGCGAGTCTGATGGCGTGCACCGCTCTGACGCACCAACCGTTCTTTGCCATCTCCTCTACTGGAGAGCTGCAGTGAAAGTTACTTAGACTTTGAATTCACCGACACTGATGACGTATAAAGTATTACCAAAAATAATAATAATAATAATAATAATAATACTAATAATAATAATAAATGGGGTGGTAGATACGGGCTGGCTTCTAAACAGACTTCACCATTAGTTCCAACGTTATTACCAATGATAAACTCGTTTTTAAATTCTACACGCAGTTAAAACACCCATAACCTGTGCTCGATCTTTGCAGGAAGTACACTGGATTATTAAAAAGAATTAAAGACTAACACCGGACTATGGGGCAATCTTCGCTCTTTGATATGTGAGGCCTCATAAACACCACGTAAAGGCGGTCTCCGGGAGAATGAGTCGCTCACCTGTGACGCGAGAGGAGAAATTACCTCCCCTGATTAAAAAAAAAATACGTCGCCAAACTTTCAGGCTCGGTAATAAGCAGCTGCCTTAGCGAATTCGCGACTGTTCGTCGTAAATGTACAGCAATAATGGAAATAGTAATAGAAACGGAGAAAGGGTATCGTTAAAAAAAACAAAACAACAACAACAGAACAACGAAGGCAACGCACGATGACGTCACTTGTTGAGCGGTGAACGCTAGGGCTTCTGGGAAGGAAATGTGACATAACATACACGTAGAAATCAACGTCTCATCCGGTTTGTTTGAAGGTGGGATCGGGCTGGGGTATAACGGTCGGTGCACAGCAGCCGCAGCGTCGCGAGGAGAGGCGGATGAGTACAAGTAAGAAGAATGTCAGAGGTGCCCGCATGGAACCGAAAGTATGTTCACTGCTGACAGATAAAGCGAGTTCGCATCTACCTTGCCATTCTACCCCCAGAAAGACATCTAATTGGGCAGGAATTCACCTTCCAAAACGGAAATGACACACCCCCTCCCTCCCACGCATGGAGCCGATGTGGCGAAAATATATCTGGAACGTAAAGAGGCTGATGGGGGCACTCACCACGACGCGTCGGACTGCATACTGTCCTGATATAAACACCACTGCAGGTTGTATGGCTACTGAGAAAAGCCAGGTGACAGCCGGACACCTCGGATGGATTTTGGAAAGTGTCACACAAGATATTTGGAGCAACATCCCAGAATCAGACATCGGTAACCTGTACGGAAGCATAAACACAAAAGTGTTATGTTTTACATAAAGCAAAGGGGGTCGAATTACAAACACTGATGCACTACTGTTCAACGTATCGATTTTTTAAAATATATTCTATGCAATAATGCATTGTGCACGTGTTGTATACGTCTCTCGGCTGCAATTACTTATTGTTCTCGCGTATCCTGCGCTGTTTTCTATAATCATAATCATATATGCGCGTGGGTGGGTGGGTGGGTGTCTCAAACACAAACTTGAGCGGGTCTCTTCGTGTTATTCTGAATTACCTCCCCCTTTTTTTTTTTCCACTAACCGGAAGGGGAAATGCTTCCGAAACTTCCCCGCATTTGTGCCGTCAGTTTCCGTGTTCGGAGTAACCGTGTTCAGACGTGGTCCGTCCCTTTCTAAGTTTACGGTTGGTGCAGAAGCGTAATGAAACTAAAAAAAAAAAAAAAATGCGTGGACGACGAGGATAAGTTCGGTCTGCCTATTACTTTTTGATGCGTTATTAACCCCGCACCCCTCCTCCTCCTCCTCCTCCTGTGCCGCTGTCTTCCCGGAGAAGTTTGTTTCGCCAGCCAGGCGCGTGGAACTCTGCGAGTTTCTTGACTTCTTCGGGACTAAAAGCAACGACGGGGGAAATGGGTTTTCCCGTTTTTCTTTTGGAAAGTAATCTCGGGTTAATGCACCAGTTGACCAGGTCGGTGGCCGGTTCTGGCTACCATCTTTTTTTGTGTGTGTGTGTGTGGATGGGTCCCTCTAATTAATGATTGATTCTCGCAAGCAAACGGATTGATTTTCCATTATTCCAAACCGCAGGAGACCTTCCTCAGTACACGAAAAATTTTCTGAAACGATAGCTACTCCGCTTTCACGTGGATAATCTGCACGATTTCCCTCTCTAAACACTTATATGGTAATTTGCAAATGATCCTGTTAAAGATCCCATTATTTTCTATTTTCGTTTGATCCCCTTTTTGGAGGCGAATTTTGCCAGTTTAAGCTGCCTTCATATTAAATTAGAACTTCGGTTATTTCTGCCCTGAAAGTGTACACTAAACACAGAAGATCAGGGTCATTTGGTTAGAATCGTGTCAGCCTGTTTGGAAACCGTTTATAAAAGCAAACAAATAAACAACAAAGATGCAAAAAAAAAACAATAACATCTTTAATATGAAACAATAATAAATTCAACATGAACAATAGAACATGTGACAATAGCAATGTCAGCACTATCATTATAAACAAAATAACAATAGTAATATCAAAATTAACATTAATTGAAATAATAACAACACAACATTAACAACATTAAAATAATAATAATATCTACACTAACAGTAACAATATCAACTTTTGCAATATAAAGGAAATAAATATAACCGTAACAACAGCAACAGCATCTCTAAATGTTAATTCAATAACAATATCAACATTGAGCAATATAACAGAAATAACAATAGCGATAACAACAACAATACTATCCACAATATCAAAAGACTAAAAATATCAACATTGAGCAATATAACAGAAATAACAATAGCGATAACAACAACAATACTATCCACAATATCAAAATACTAAAAATATCAACATTGAGCAATATAACAGAAATAACAATAGCGATAACAACAACAATACTATCCACAATATCAAAAGACTAAAAATATCAATATTGAGCAATATAACAGAAATAACAATAGCGATAACAACAACAATACTATCCACAATATCAAAGAATAAAAATATAAACATTGTGCATATAACAGAAATAACAATAACGATAACAACATTAACAATACAAATAGCCATAAAAAAAAAAAAATATGACGTAACAGAAAATAATGTAATAATCAAAATAATAATAATAATAATAATAATAATAATAATAATAATAATAATAATAAATAATAATAATTAATAAGAAAAATAACAATACTAGCATTAACCATAACAAAAGAAATATCAGAAACAATGACAGTAAGAGCATTAATAATGAGAGAACTAATAACAACACCAGAAGCAAGAGCCAGATATCAGTGTGATCTGAAGCAGTAATGGTGAACCTACTTCTCTCTTTCAGTCTCTCTGAAATGTTTCATACGCCAGCTGCCTGAGAGCTGCAGTGTAAAAATCCGGGGGTTGGGGAGCGAAGTTATTCTAAGATAAAAAGAAGAAGAGGAAGCATTGCTTCTGTAGCATGAACAAGATAATAAGAAACAGCTACAACATTAAAAATATCAATAAAGAGAAGTGATCTGCGAAACCAAAACAACCCGAGACCATAACGTAATTTTTTTTTTTAAAGTGGAAGTATTTTTGTACAAAGAAAGAGGAACAGCGCTTGGAATAACAGCAACAATGGAGACCATTAGATATAAAGCAGTCATCACTCTCCGAAAGTTGTAACAAAGCTGAGATGCCTAGTCAGGTGAAGAGATAAGCTGCGGTCCGGCTCGGGGCGAGAACGACGCAAGAGGCTTTGCCGACTTCAAGACTCGACCTGTTATATCCATTCCCGATTCTATGGGAGTGAACGCCTCTGGGGCCGCCCTCTAGAGGAGGCGTTGAAAACAGGATGTTTTGAGAACATAAGAGAGAACGACTTTCGCCGCTGTGATGGAGAACGATCCGACCACCATTAACGTCGTGTCTGTCTGTTTGTTTTCTCGACAGACCGTAAGACGAAGGTTGGATAACTCGGCTTCCCGTTAACAGCGATTTTCCGTTTTCAAAAAAAGAACGTGGGGTGGGGGGGGCTGAAGGCTAATTCGGTCTGGTTCTTTAAGCACCGACGAGGGCCAACTATTTACTGGCGAATGGTGCCGTCCTGACCCTCATTATCTGAGGATTTAGAAGAGAAATGGGCCGAGGTATCAGCCTTAATAACCGAGCGAGTTAGCTAGATATGCCCGGGTACACGAGCACCCGGAGAAATCTACCCCCGATTGGCTGGCGAAGAAGAGCAAGAAGGAAAGATGCCGGGATGGGGGGGACGTACGTACGGACAAGCCGAGGTTCGAACTCGGGACCTCGATCAGAGTCTATCACTGGGGCCCACCGAATGTCTTTGTTATGCAAATTTACATCGCGATAACTGCCGTGAGTTTAAAATAAACGATACTAACGTCGTAGATGCTAATACCCTTTACCCTCAAAGTACAGAACGTTTTTGCTTTCCTTTTCTAGATCTTATTAAAAATGTATTATGTATCAAATAGTTGTTCGGTTTCTCCTCCTTCGAGTCGGAGCTCGAGAACCAATTAATTCCGGAACGCCGTCACGTGATCTCTATCTCTCCTCCGATGTCTTCTTTGCGGACTTTGCTAATTGCCACTGAGAGAGTGGGATTAAAGACTCATCGAGAAATTTGTCTTCGGGATACATCAGGCAGGGAAAACATAACAAAAGTAGCGACAGCCGGACAAGCGTGTGCTCTGATTAACTAAAACACGGAGGTTGAATAGGATAGCAGTTCACTGTCTGAGGAAAGTTTCTCGTCGACATCGGTAATTAGTAAATAGCGTAGTGGTAGTAGTGACGTGTGTGCAGTCACCCTAAGTGAATCTTATCTACTTCGATGCGCATTTCAGATTAATTATGAATCGAGAGGCGGACGACTTATTACGCGTGGGAAAACATATTCAGATAGAAAACTCATTTTCCCTCAGCACAGAGCTAACTGATTGATCTTTTTAATTATCACTTCGTCAGAAGTGATTCTACTGTCCAGCCCGTGCATCGCAAATGATAATTACTTACAAGACTCGTCGCTGTGGAAGCTTCATGATTCGGCTGAACGGTGCGTACAACCTGCTGGAAAGGACTCGATTAGATGGATGCGCAACCGAAGAAGAATTGATGAGGAGAATCTCAACGATTGTCTTTATTGGTGATTGTTCGTAGATATTATAAGACTAAGGTAACAAGAAATATACGACTGTTAGATTTCGGAAGAGTTAATGCTATTAGAAAATAACGACAAATGTTCGTATTTGGTCGAATTTTGAAAGTTCGTTGCTTGCTTGGGATGAACGTCATCATGCCCTGGCTGCGAGACTGCAGCTCTCCTGTCCAGACAGTCGGTGCTCGAGAGGAACGTCATCATGCCCTGGCTGCGAGACTGCAGCTCTCCTGTCCAGACAGTCGGTGCTCGAGAGGAACGTCATCATGCCCTGGCTGCGAGACTGCAGCTCTCCTGTCCAGACAGTCGGTGCTCGAGAGGAACGTCATCATGCCCTGGCTGCGAGGCTGCAGCTCTCCTGTCCAGACAGTCGGTGCTCGAGAGGAACGTCATCATGCCCTGGCTGCGAGACTGCAGCTCTCCTGTCCAGACAGTCGGTGCTCGAGAGGAACGTCATCATGCCCTGGCTGCGAGACTGCAGCTCTCCTGTCCAGACAGTCGGTGCTCGAGAGGAACGTCATCATGCCCTGGCTGCGAGGCTGCAGCTCTCCTGTCCAGACAGTCGGTGCTCGAGAGGAACGTCATCATGCCCTGGCTGCGAGACTGCAGCTCTCCTGTCCAGACAGTCGGTGCTCGAGAGGAACGTCATCATGCCCTGGCTGCGAGACTGCAGCTCTCCTGTCCAGACAGTCGGTGCTCGAGAGGAACGTCATCATGCCCTGGCTGCGAGACTGCAGCTCTCCTGTCCAGACAGTCGGTGCTCGAGAGGAACGTCATCATGCCCTGGCTGCGAGACTGCAGCTCTCCTGTCCAGACAGTCGGTGCTCGAGAGGAACGTCATCATGCCCTGGCTGCGAGACTGCAGCTCTCCTGTCCAGACAGTCGGTGCTCGAGAGGAACGTCATCATGCCCTGGCTGCGAGACTGCAGCTCTCCTGTCCAGACAGTCGGTGCTCGAGAGGAACGTCATCATGCCCTGGCTGCGAGACTGCTGTTCTACTGTTCAGACAGTCGGTGCTCGAGAGCAACGTCATCATGCCCTGGCTGCGAGACTGCTGTTCTACTATTTTCTTATGCCAAACATGACGTCCTGACCAGGAGTCCTGGATGCTGGGCAAGCACATTCACTTTGCTCTGTTTTAGGACGGACAAATGGTATCTGCCTTGCTGGCTGAAGTCGGGCAGTACGGCTCACTGAAGGGTTGGATATTATTGTTCTCGATGACAGAATTAAACCAGAAATCGGTCAAGCAAAAAAACAAAAAAAGGATCTGAAACACAAAAACAACTGTCTATTGAAGCCCTAAACATCTAAATCCATTCACAAAGTGCTATATAATACAGGTAAATAAAACAACTGCCAGTTTCCTTTTTATTCCCTCCAAAGTAGCGGTAGTGTGTCACAGGAAATACCTTTTAGTCAGGTATGCAGTAATTTTGTTCACGGAAAACCCGGTGATCCTTGTCTTGTGGTCGAGGTGTGTGATTCGGTCCTTCCTGACGACTGTTAAGCAGAAAACAAGGGTAACTTTTAATTAAGCCGACGGCATTCCATTGTCTTAAAGAGAAAGGGTGTCACAACAGCGGTCGTCTCAAAATTCTGAGCGGTAGCGAGTATTTATCACGTTTTATTTTAATAACTACAAAATGCAAGAGAAATAAACCCTGACGATGGCGCCAGGAAAGCGTCTTCGAAACGTGGTCAGCTTGGTTACTGCGGGGAAGAGCAGGATGCGGCGTTTGCCACAAAAAAAGTAAGTTTTGCGCTCGTCGCAGATACACCTGAGGTATAGTCTTGTAGTAATGATAATGATAAGGTGGTACTACTTTAGAGTGTATTTCACCCTGTCCACTCAAGCTCCAGATTCAACTGGCCCAGGCGGCAGCACCGTTGCTCAGAGTTATCACCGCAGACCAGCGGAAAGTCAGATTACAACAAAAATCACACCGCGTCGATTGTAGTGCGGGTTCAGAAGGGGCCCGTTGACGACGACGATGATGATGATGATGATGATGAATTGCAAATAATGAGAATGCGGCTGAGAGAGCCAGAGCCCCGGGTTCGAACCCAGTTTGGATGCCGCTCGGATTGACGACCTCTCACAGGGCGTGTGCTCTTCTCGCTCCTCCGCATCAGTCTACCGGCCCTGGACCCCTCCCACAGCCAGCCGCCGTTTTCGGAAAGTGGCGCCCGACCGTCGAGCAGATCGGCGCGTCTCGGACACTCGAGCGGGCCCGAAGCGGGAGTCGAGACCAGTTGAGTCAAAGTCTTTAAGAATCGCTTTATTTTTTTTTCTTTACAAAGCAGACTTTTCGCTGTCCAAATTTAACCGATTTTTAAATTTAATCTTGTTAAAAACAAAAAAAAAAAAAATACATTATTATTATTGCTATTGCAAACCGTCGGCCGTCTGGTAACCGGAAGCGAAGCCTTGGTGAAGAATAGGCGTCAGCCCGACCGCCGTAACACCCTCCCTGATTGGTTCCAGTGGTGCGAGGGTAAAAGAGAGGAAGGGTAGGGCCGACTGGAGGGAACACACACCCCCCCCGAGAGGAAACGGTATAACGGAAAGACAGTCAGCCTCACCAGGCTACCTGCAGACGGATCGGTCTTGCACAAAAGGCCAGGTAGGACAAGAAAGAAATGATTGATGTCGCCTGTTCCTCTGACGCCAGCATCTGGGAGGAAGACAGCGGAAAAGATCGGAAACCACGGTCCGCTGAACTTTGCTGAAAACTCGGGAGGCATCAATCAGAGGATGGATCACCACCGTCTCAGCAGCTTTGGCATCCAGTTCTTATGCCCGACAAAATCATTCGGCTGGCATCTGTTACCGGCGCTGCCGAGCACACACATTACAACCGGTGAATTGTACTAGCTATTACCACTTGGACAAGAACTATTAAAGTATTAGGTCTACTGTCATCATTGCAGAGACTATTAGAAAGAAGAGCTAAAGCAGGGTAGATGATTCCATCTAAAACAGTCCAATTGTGGGAAAAATCAGTAAATTGGTCAAGATAATTTTGGCGAATTCCTCTAAATTTAACCGTAACCACAATCAAAGTGATGTTGAATCATTTTGTCAGTTTTCGCATCTATATTTTACTCATTCATTTCTTGTGTCGAAATATTATTTCAAACTGTGGCATTTACCCATTTGTTACTCAATAACTGGCATCTCTACAAGAAGTTACTGCAGCAGAGACGTCTTAGTAAAGAGGCCCTTTGAACATCAGAACGATGACTCGTTGTTCTTTATTATCATTAAAACGAATTTTAAAATTGTGACACACGGTGAACGTTCAATTTTTTTTGAAAAAAACATGCGGTTATTAAGTAATTTTGGCAGTCCGCGTAGTTAAAGGATAAGACAGAAAATCACGGAAGATAACTTTCACGGGCTTCGCGACGTCCCAAGAATTCAGCGATGATGCGATCTAATTAATTATCCCACGACTCAAACGTCGCGCTGTCTCTCGAGTCCGGCAATCATCGCCTAAACTTTTGGTTCCGGTAAAGTCTCGTCGCGACCGTCGGGAATCCGAAGAACAGCGGGTTCTCTAAATAAGAAAAGATGTCGTCTCGACGATTGTCGAATTTATGCGAGCGCGAGTACCGCAAGAAGCGATATGTACATTCCCTCGGCACAAACACCTCGGCTCTGTTCTGCATAAACATTTTAAAGCTGTCACCACCTGACAATAAAAACCTCTCTCCCCCCCCCCCCCCCCCCCCGCCCAGCCCCTGAGTCGAAAGATCCGTTTGGTAATCGCCAAGATTTTGTTTACTTCTGACAGGAAGCTATCCACTGGCCGCTGTCTGAAAAAAAGAACTGCTTGTAATATTCCTGTCATGAGCGCTGAAAAGCCATTCTCCCGTTAAAGAGAGAAATGGAAAACGACATCTTCCAGTTACCGGGAGAGTCAATAGTTTTACTATCACTACCGGGGTGTTTCGGGATTTTATCACTCTCCATCCAAATTATATACCATCCCATCACGCCACTCGTTTTGGCCTGGACGCCGCCAGGAAGTAGCGGCGCGATATTTCTCCTCCTTTTTTGTGATAGGATCACTTTTTTTTTTCTCCCGGGTACTGCGGTTTCCTCTCGATAATACCGAGACGAGACTTTCTAGGAAGTTCTAACCACCCAACCCCCACCCCCCACCACGCCTTCTTAGAAATCGATTTTAACCTCAAGCATCTTTGAAACTCTGGCGTTTCTTACGTCTGAAAACTCTTTGGAGAGAACTTTCACCTTCATGGCCACGTTTTTGCGCGATGTCCTACATTAGCTGAAGACCCGTTTGTCCTCCGTCCGTTGGTCTCAACTATGGATCTGTTATCATTTCATACGGGGCAAGACCCTACCCACATTGGCCCGGAGATGTCAGAACGGACACTTCCGGTTTACTCTACATCCTAACACCACCATCCCCTCCCTCCTCCTATCTTTTAGTCGTTAACCCGTTATTTTTAAAAAAAGCTAACTTCAGCGATTCTCCTCGCGAAAGCTTACATAATGACATCTAGTTGCAAATACTTTTGGTTTAAACAAATTTATTTTTGGTTCTGTCCGATTTTACTAAAATGGCAAAGCTTATATTTTATCTCCCTTTTTATATATATATATATATAAAAAACAAAACATAACAGTTAACATTTGCCTGGAGTAGTTTACTTTTGAATGTAATTATTTATTTGGTCATTGACATCAGACACAGACGAATCAGCCACACTCTGTACGTTAGCGTTGGTCTCTTTCGGAAATATTGGATATGGAGGGGCCGACACGCCCCCCTGCGTCAGACCGTAGATGTCGGATTAAGATGTTGAACCCAATTACCGTTGTTCCTACTCGTCATTTGTTTGATGTTGGCTTTTCTCTCCCTTTTTATAAAAGGTGATTTATTGCTCCCCCCCCTCAGAAAATCCCTGAAGCTGCCTACTCGCCATCTAAAGTAGGTATTTCCGCCACCATCATCAACATTAGCATTTCGGTATCTTCTACAAGGTTTACGCTTTCGCTCGCTCTAGCGGTTGTTGTTCCTTGTTTTAAAACCACGAGCCGCGAAAGCCGGCCTTTTTTGTCGTTTTCACCTGTGACTCACCTGGAAGGCGGTACGCGGGAGTCAAAGGGGAATACGCTCAACAGATTCCCAGTGACCTTCAGCAATCAGTCTCGTCAGCATCACTATATCGATGTATTCAACAGCGCCGCTAACTGAGACTTGGACGGGCGAGGTGGGCTCAAAAGGCGCCGTTCGTCAGAGATGCCGATGCCTGCTCTCCGGCCGCGCACGTGTATCTGACAGTCCACACCGATTACAGACCGAGACAAAAGGTTCATTAATTCGCATCCTTTGAACTCGTGCGGATCTGAAGAGAGAGAGAGAGAGAAGAGAAGAGAGAGAGAGAGAGAGAGAGAGAGAGAGATGGGGAGAGAGAGAATGGAGAGAGAGAGATGGAGAGGAGAGAGAGGAGAGAGAGAGAGAGAGAGAGAGAGAGAGAGAGAGAGAGAGAAAGAAGAGAGAGATGAGAGAGAATGGAGAGAGAGATGGAGAGAGAGAGATGGAGAGAGAGAATAGAGAGAGATAGATAAGGATAGATAGAGAGATCGAGAGGATGATGAGAGAGAGAAAATTAGAGAGAGAGAGAGAGAGAGATAGGAGAGAGAGAGAGAGAGAGAGAGAGGAGCTAGAGATAGGAGAGAGTAGATAGCTAATAGAGAATAGAGAATGGAGAGAGCTATTGGATTGGAAGGTAGAAGAGATCTAGAGAGAGCTGAATCAGCAGAGATAGAGATCGATGGAGAGAGAGATAGAGAGAGGAGGATAGAAGAGAGAGGAGAGAGAGAGAGTCTTGAGAGGAGAGAGAGGATCGGAGAGAATGGAATAGAAAGAGAAGGAGAGAGAGGAATAAGAAGAGAGGTAGAGACTGAAACCGAGAAGAAGAAGGATAAGCATGGAAGGAGGAAGAGAGGGGAGAGCTGAGGAAGAAGAGAGAGAGAGAGGGATAGCGAGAAGTCTGAGAGGAGAGAGAGTCTCTCGCGAGGGGGTACCTCTCATCCCTCGTCTACTACGGGAGAGCCTGAGTATGAAACAGTAGCGATCTGGGTTTGCCTACGATATGGGAAAAGAAAGAGAGGCACTTCCCTTCTTTTTAAATCGCGAACATGTAAGTCCACTGGTCACGAGAACGTTATTTGGAATAACCTCCCGCCGGCATCTGACTAATGAATCGTCTACCGCGAGCGCCCGCAGTTATCGCAGGAAGACTGAACGAGCATCACCCGGAAATAGACTCCCTCGCTTTCTGAAGTTTTAGAGGTAGCTCCCTTAATTACCACTCGGCGGGTTCCGAGATACTCCCTTTAACTGACAGGGCCACCGTCGGAAACAAGATCCCGAATCCAAACAAAGCCGTTCCGCCTTGGACGGGCAGAAATAATTTGCTATTTAAATACCGTATTCTGGAGTAAACGGACGCATTGAGAACTATTCGAACTTTTAGCCCCCGGCATTCTCCAATATACCTGGTAGATTAAAGTCTCGAATAATCAAATAGCCGTTTTTTTTTTTTTTTAAATTAAAAACCGTTTACCTGCATCTCTCAGTCTGTTTTTTTATTTTATTAAAATTATGTTCATCATTACATTTACGACGACGCCATATAAGGTCTTTGGATGCATCCCAGCCCATCATGGTGGTTCTCGAGAGCAGGTAACGTAGATCACGGATTCCTACTATTATATACGTTACTCTCCCTTCAGCTTCCCCCCTCTTCTATTTGTTCTTCTTCCCGTGTAACGTATAACATCGGTTCGTTATCGGATATATTATTATCCGTACCCCAAGTTTTGGACCTGCCAGCCTATGAATGTTAAGACCAACGGGGACACAATACTCTGCAGTTCGTATCGTTTGGGAACTAGACCTCTGGCACAAACAGTCGCTTTATTCCCCACCCCACCCCTCAACCACGTTCTCCAAACGTTATTCTCTTTTAATCACCTTTATAGATTTTCTGTTACCGTCGGTTTTCTCATAAACACATTGCTCCACCACTGCTCCCTTTCCTGTAGCCATCCATAAACGGAATACCATGATAATCTTTATGCTGAGAAAATAAAGAATACTTTATATTATTTTAAAAAAACAGCTACATTTTGCACTCTTTTCCTCCTAGATTTCTAGTTTTCTTTATTTAACCCACAACACACCCTCACCCCCCTCCCAAAAAAAATCAGAGAATATATTGATTTCGAAGATTTCCATTCTGGAGACTCAGGTGAAAATCCATCCTTTGCGTGGAGATGTCCGCAACTGGAAAATTCGAACAGAAGACTGGCGCCTGCTGTCGTTGAGTCGATTAGCTCCCCTGAACACACGTGACACCTGCAGGCTTCACAGTCTTTGCGTGCTGGCATACCCCTAAAACTACCCAGCTTCCTATACTTAACCAGCATCTACCACAACCGGTGGACCTTCAACTTCGCCATCAGCCGCCTTTCTGACATCGTCGACGCAGCGTCGGGATGATTCCTACTGGTGTATTTACAAGTTGGCGAAGTTCATCCTGGGGAAAATTGTAGCCGTCCAGAACACTTCATTCATCCACTGGAATAGGCCCTCTTCAGACTAATTCAAAAGAATGTCTTTCATCGTTCATGATCTCTCCTCCCGCTGAAGCAAAGAAACTCTGTTGGAAATCTCCACATCATCGATGGCTACTTACCTTGTTATCTGGCGGTAACCCAGCGGGCTGCTTCTTTCTCTGTTTGCCCCTCTCCCGCTCCCTTCTACACTTTACTCATTTACACTTATACAAATACCATCATGGCAGTCTCTCGCTGCGGTGACAACAGCAGACGGAGCAACACTGGAAGCGTTGGGACAGGGGTGGGGTCTGGATCTCCTAGTCCACCCTTCCTCTTTCTCTCTCTCTCTCTCTCTGCATCTCTCTCCATCTCTTTCCATCTCTCTCTCTCTGCATCTCTTTAGACATCTCCTCTCTCTCTCTCTATCTAGCTTCTCTCTCTCTCTTATATCTCTCTCTCTCTCTCTATCTCGCTCTATCTCTCTCTCTCGATCTCTCTCTCTCTCTCTCTCTCAACGCTTGAGGCGAGATTCAAAATGGGGACTAATAGTTAATACTATAGTTTATGTATAATTTGTTGGAGTACACTTACTAACTGCTTGTTATGACCAGTTTAACTAGAAAAATAATGCTTCAAAACCACTGTTATAAGTATAATACAAAATATAACCAATTGGTAAACAATTTACAGTAGTCTTCAAAAAGAAGTCGTTTACTGAAGATCTACTACTACACCAACTAGAATCTTAATCTTACCTGTCTAGAAGTTTTTCCTAGAATGTAGGACGATGACAATACGCAGAACCTCAAGAGGTTAAAAGCAAACGATTCCCGGGAGCTCTGAGAAAGACTTGAATTGAGCTGAGGTTTAAAAGTCAACGGGACAAAATAGATTATTCATCACGACAGGAAGATGATCACCACTAATGAAATCGCCCTGAACTTTTCTAACACGACGGCAGTATCTATTTCAGAAAATGATGATTCCAAATGTCGCCACACAGACGGTAAAAAATGCAGCTTTTGAATATTTTTCGATCTGGAAACCTTTGTTTTTGGTGACTGGTTTAGATCTTAAAACATGTTAATGAGTGAGTGATTTACAGGGTCGTTCGAGGTTAATTTAAAAATTGCAATCTCTTGATATAACCGGGAGGCTCGCGTATAGAAGCTTATAAACTCTCTGTTAGATACCAGTTAATTAAGCGTCTATCAAATGGTATTAAGTTAAAAACAAAAGTCGAATACAATTAATAAACTCTCTCTCTCTCTCTCTCTGCATCTCTTTCTCCATCTCTCTCTCTCTCTGACGTAATCTCTTTCTATACTGAAGCCATATCTCTCCCTCTGTACTGATATCATCTCTCTTTCTGTACTGACGTCATATCTCTCTCTCTGTGCTGACATCATCTCCCTTTCTGTACTGACGTCGTATCTTTCTCTGTGCTGACGTAATCTCTCTTTCTGTACTGACGTCATCTCTCTCTCTCTGTACTGACATTATTTCTCTTTCTGTACTGACGTCGTATCTTTCTCTGTGCTGACGCAATCTCTCTTTCTGTACTGACGTCATCTCTCTCTCTCTCTCTCTCTCTCTCTCTGTACTGACATCATTCTCTTTCTGTACTGACGTCGTATCTTTCTCTGTGCTGACGCCATTTCTCTTTCTGTACTGACGTAATCTCTCCCTTTTCTGTACTGTCGCCATATCTCTCACTGTACTGACGTCACCTCTCTCTTCTCTCTCGCGCTCTCTCTCTCTCTCTCTCTCTCTTC